>JAVSCE010014389.1:0-151292 GCA_032199065.1 Smutsia gigantea | reverse complement strand
CAGTATGTGAGATTTTAATCATTTCAGAAAGAGCAACCCAAATTAATGTCACATTAACACTTCTCAGAAACATGACGCCCAGTTCACCGTCATCCAGCTAGTCGGGATGCTTCGAGGGATAGCGTCCGGCATGAAGCGCCTCTCGGATATGGGCTACGTGCACCGAGACCTCGCTGCGCGAAACATCCTCGTCAACAGTAACCTGGTGTGTAAGGTTTCCGATTTCGGGCTTTCACGGGTTCTAGAGGATGACCCAGAAGCAGCTTACACCACAAGAGTGAGTGACTTGTTTTGTGTTCATGGATCTCTGAGGGGTCCCCCCACCCCTTTTATCTTTGTTTTCCACCTTGTATTATGTAGTCTTGCAAATAAATAGAAATCATGCCCCACAATACTTTGTCAGTTACATCTTCCCTCAAAGGAAATCTATGCTTTAACATTAAAATATTGTTACTTATTCTGGGAAAACAGATGGTTGCTGTTCATGAGGTGGATGATTTTGATTCTGACATTCCATTCATGGTGTAAAGCTTCCCCCCTAAAGGCAGC
This sequence comes from Smutsia gigantea, assembly GCA_032199065.1. NCBI lineage: Eukaryota > Metazoa > Chordata > Mammalia > Pholidota > Manidae > Smutsia > Smutsia gigantea. The sequence goes on along the minus strand of JAVSCE010014389.1, from coordinate 150,743 downwards.
AGGGTTCTCACATGCCTGAAGACTTGGTATTTTTATATTTACGCATGTTTTCATCATGGTTGAGCAACTTTTAGTAAGCAGACTGGATAGATAAATTCTCAATGTCCCCAACCAAGTGGATGTAATTTTAAAATTAATGTTTACATAAATGACACATGTTCACATTATAAAAATTTCAAAATAAAGTAATACAAAGGAAAAAAATCCTCCATAGTTATACTGCCCACAGAGAACATAGCTTTATGAGTCAATTCAGATTTTTTCTGCATACTATACACACATATGCAATAATACATAATTAGAATATGGGTATTCATATTACCATTGCACAACCTGTTTTCTTTCTTAGCAATATACCTCTTGAATATATTTCACTTTCAATAAATAATGTTTAAGTTGTTTCTTGGTTTTACCATTTTTTTAACCAACCCCTAATTAGTGGGCAAATTATTACATCTAGTTTTTCAATATTTCATACAAATGTGTAAGTGACCCATTTGCCTTCATAATTGCCTGAGTCTGATGATTTCCCTATGATACATTTCTAAAAGTTTATTTTCTGTGTCAAAGAGTCTATTCTTGTTTTAAAAGCATAGTTCAGTGTATTACTGATAAAACTAGATATTATCATTATTTTAAGTATTTACTTACTAGTTGTGAGAAATTGTATCTAATTGTTTTAATTTGTATCACGTTAATTATTTCTTCATATATTTATTGGTAGATTTCTTTGAAATATCATTTCTTTAGAATTTTTTTATGAAAGACAATTTTTAAAATAAAAATATAACAATCATTACTAATGATACTACCTAAAATAACCAACTTTAACGTTTTAATTTTATCCTTCCAAAGTATGTTTCTATGCTTTTTAATATGTAAATAATTACCAAGTGTGCATATAGTTACAACGAGTGGGGTCATACTATATGTACTGATAAATAAAATGACATCCGCTTATCAATAAATTCAGCATTTTCTTCTTTAAATTTAAGTTCAATGTTGTCTTGTAATCTTTTCAAACTTTAAGATTTTTAAACTTTTTAAACTTAAGATATAAAATGTGTAGTTTTCTAAATGGTTAAATATTCATTTTATAATATAATCAAATAATTATAGTACTCCATTTTATCCATGTACGTAGTTTATTTATCCATGCACACTATTAATTGGGCAGAATTCCAAAGTTGTGATGTTATTAACAATACTTTGATGTACATCCTGATTATAGTTCATATCTGTTCATCTTCAAGTTGTTTTGTTGGGAATTTGTTCTTATGAAGTAACCCTGCTATTGCATAATTGTTTTGGGAATTCTTATTTTGAAATTATCTTTAAAACTAGATGGTGAATGATGCCATCACTTAAAGTTGTTTAAGTGTATAGTAGTTTAGAAAACAGACTTGACTGAGATAAAAATCTTTGGTCTCAGTAAGCTTATAGTTAGTTAATAAATAAGTACATTGTGTATTTCACCTAAAAACAGGATTATTCAGCTTATTTATTTGATTTAGCATGTTATGATTATGGTTATTTCAAAAAAAGGAGTTCAGCATTTAAAACAATGTGCCAAGGCATTCTTTTTGGATAAAACCATTCTGGTTAATCTGCTCTAAAAAGCTAATCACATTACTTTAGTCGCATTTCACACAGTTTACCTAGCATCACTCCAATTCAGAAATTAGCATGCAGTGTCTCCCTGCATTAAACCTTGCCCGATTACACCTTTGGAAGTTCTTGCCTTTAGTTAGAGGCTGATTGCACTAAGGAATCATGAGAGGCATTTGATTCAATGCCACTGAATGGATGTAGCATGTCTTCTGCTCTCATTTTTAAAACATTCTGTGGTCAACTGGCAGGGTAGAAGGGTAGAATAGTAATCATATCAACTAATTTTGTATTTTAAATTTCTTAAACTGGAGGGAACATCTGAGCAATTGAGAGAAATTCTTAGCCTTAAACTTAAAACAAATTTATCAGACATTTTTCCTGTGGTACTTCTGATACTATCTAAGAGTATCATGGGTTTCCCATCCTTTATGGGCTCAATACAATGCCTGAAAGGAAACGGTCAACTAAGATAATAATGTACACTTTTTGTGTTTTCTTTTTCATAAAAATATTGGGTAGGAAATCAGAATATCTTTCAATATTCATTTTTAGTTATTTCTCATTTTTAGTTATTACTGAGTTATGCAGAAATCCCAAGCATTGACACTTTCCATTTTACAGTATTTTTATGCATCCTGTAACCTTAGGAAAATTCCACTGTACACTCACAGGATGTTGAAATTGAGAAAGGTATAATGCTTTAGTTTTGTTATGAAAACAGTTCAATCTTGCAGACCTCCTGAAGATCTCTTAGGCACACCCAGAAATACTTAGATGACACTTATAGATTCTTTATCAGGAAAAAATACCTCAACAACTAAATAAATATTTAAGCAGTTATTAAATAATATAAAATGATGTAATGTAACATGTTTTGCAGAAATGCCTTAAAAGCATAACTGCAGCTGCTAACCAAAAGCTAAAAATCATTTTGAAAGGCCCTGGATTTTATTTGGGATGGCTACGATTGGAGCATTAGCTTTTCAAATTTAAACCACTAGAGAATTTTTGTTGTTGAGAGAAACAAACAAAACAGAATTCCCTGTCTTTGCTTTCCCATCATGTGAATTTCAAAGTATAATTATGCATATTTCCAATTTTTTTCTGAACTAATTGTTTATTTTATTTTATTCTAACAGAACCATAGTATTACTCAGGAGAATGGTCTGCCATTGAATAATTTTTATATGTGCACGCATGCATCTATGAATATGAACATTCTTATATTCATATGTGAAGTAAATGGGATCCAAAATTCAAACATAATAGTGCTCAATTTTCTCTACAGGATCAAGTTAGAGAATATACAGACTTTTACTAATTTATATGCAGTAGCACATAAAGTGAGTCCAGTTCTCAAGCTCCCAGATTCATTTTAGGGACATAATTATCACACAAACTGATTTGAGAAATTCAAGAAAACCTGTTGATTTGTTCTTGATTATATTCTTCATTATCAGAATTTTTTTTTAATTTCTATTCTGAAGATGCATACTAAGTCATTACCACTTGGATTTTTATATTGGATGAGAAGGTTCCACCTTTTGTCACATTGCCCTATGGCCCGTTAACATCTGTTTAATTTTTACAAGATAAAACCAAATGAAAAGTTATCATAGGCACTGTGTATTAAGTAATGGGAGAAGGAAATCTTATGTTACATAATTTTTTTTATTGTTTAGCTCTGTGATTCTGCCAGGTTGATGCAGAAATATTCTATTACAGCTTTGTCTTATCTAAGTGCTTAAAAGCCATGTGGTTAAGTATGCCTGTGCAGGATAACCCCATTCTAAAAACATAAATAATAGAAAACATGAGCCTTTGTTCTGTAGGACTCTCAAGGACTAAAAGCTGTGCATATCTAAAACTGGTGTGATACAAAACAAGCAATTGTATTATTTTGATAAGTAATGCGTATCATATGTCATTTACACATGAATGAAAAAATAGGTAAATATGTAATCAGAGGCCTTCTTATAGTAATGCGTTTTAAGCTCTGAACCAAAATAAATAACATCAATCACAAATTTATGCCCTACTCTCTTACGATCAATATGAATATGCCTTATGTGCTTCACAAAGTAAAGCCACATATTTAAAAATGGGGGAACTATAGAAGATTTAGAAATTTCAGTTGTCAATGTTGCATCAGAACTTGATTAGGGATCTAGTACTTTCTAGCCACCCATTTCAGAGAGATGGGTAGGACAAATATTTTAACAAGTGAAAATAATCTATCCAGATTTATGTGAAGACAAGCCACAACTATAATTTTGGAGTGGAACACAGGAGTGAAGGATTGTGTGTAATTGTATTACACACAGTCTCTAGCAGGAAACTCTTTACTCTAAAATGTAGCATTCATTCATTCACTCAACAAACATTCAGTGCCTACTGTATACTAGGCACTGCTGTAAGACCTGAGGACCCAGAGATGAATAAATTGCCCCATATTTCAAGCAGTTATTTACTAAACATATACGTACAAGACAACCATTGCCATCATGTCTAGTCAGGTTTGTCTCAGCTAGTATTTATGAGATTTTCAACATGTCATTTCATCTCTCTTTATTTTTCAGTCCTCAGTATTAAAAAAATCAAGTTTACTTGAGTTTTGTACTTTTTTGTGGGTTAATTAATAGAACAAATCTAATATTATTTCTATTTGTATTATTTTTACTGCTAAGACATAGTATTTCTGCCATATTAAATAGATCTTTCTGACTTATAAATTTGCTTCTTTGGAAATTTTGCTAAAAATTCAGACTTCCTGAATGATTTTCTCTAACCTTAAAAACAATTAGGAATTCAGTATATATAAAACACAAAATTAAACATTTTGAACCTCACTGAACCTTGAAAAGGGCTGCACGCATAAGATCTATCTTTAGCCTTATCCCTAGATTTTTGCATTGTATTTGTTGAAGACAAACATTATACACCAGATGACCTAATTTCTTGACCAAATTATTGTATTATTTGAGTGCAAAAACTACAGAAAAGTTACTTACACATAATTTAATACCTAAATAGCCATAGAGTTAGTTAGAATTCAAAGTAAAGGTTTTCCTATATTTTAAGAAATTCTTAAGTATTTCACATACTGTTGAAAAATTTCAAAAGTTCAGGGGATAGTTTTTTGCATATCTAAGAGATCATCTGTCTGTGATCTCTTGTGGCAATTAACATCTGCTGGAACAATTCTCTCAATGGCTTTTAGGTTTGAACTACCGGGGATTAGAACAGATGCTTCTCCTGGGAGTCTTCTTGGGCTGCCTCCACCTTATTGTCTCCTGTTGCCTACAGTGAGTGAAGTTTAGTCTCTGACAATAGATAGATGATAAATCCTCTAGTCAAATGATTTATCTCTATAGTTCCCCTTCTAACCTGAGAAGCCAATATTTGCCTCCAGGTTAAACACTCAATTACTTAGGGTTTACTAAGATAAAATCTCCCAAGTCCTTCGTCACTCTAGGTGACCTGACAGAGCTCAGAAGCAGCCAGTGTGAACTGTAGATCAGCAAAGCTTTCCTAAATCAGCAGGGAGAGATTTGTATATATAATTAGAGAAAAATTTGGCTAGATATGAGATATTATCCTTCAATGTCCAGAGATTTCAGCATTACACTCCTTTTCTTTAGAACAAGGCTTGAAACCCCCTAACCCGTAGCGAATGAGCTGACTTCAGTTAAGCGCCTGAAAAATTCAGGCTTTTAGCCAAATGTCTCATTTGAACTGTCTGAATTCATTAAGCTTAGAGAACTGAATAGCAGAATCTTTCGAGAAAAGGTTTACTGTGCACTTCCTACTCTAACTGCTGTCTCTGGGCAAAGTGAAACAGGTTTTGGACTACTTCTATTCATCCTGGATTAGCGTTCAGCATTTATGTAATTCCTCTGCCCAGAGAATCCCTAATATTTTTACTTGTACCATCTTATTCTTCTCCTTTAACTTTTCTGTAAGAACTCTATAGAAGTAAACCTAGACATGATACCCCATAAATATGCAGTTTAGCCCAAAGTTAGGATTATTTGAATAAGCGTCCAAAGTAATTAACATTGAAAATGTCCAGCATCCTTGATAGTCATGTCTTAAGATAGAAATTTGAAAGTTGAAAGAGCTAAGGTTCATAAATCAGCACAGCTGTTAGATAAAATTTAACATGAATTCAAGTTTTATATCCCCCATGATCCTCCTTTTATGAATGAGAAGATATCTGCACAGAGAGGTTAAGGAACTTGGCTGAAATTAAATAGGAGGCAAAAATTAAATCAGAAACCAAGACTCCCGATTTTTACTAAACTTAAGAATCCCAGTGGAACAAGTGACCATAAATCCCCTTGTACTCTTAATTACTGAGCTATATATACATAGGCGATACATAAGCCCTGGGAGAAACTGGCTCTAGGTTTGGCACTGCAAATATGGGGAACAAGCATTAGCTTCTGATCCGTTATGTTTGGACTGGCAGTCCCTCTGCAATTGAGGTTTTAGACACACTCCATATGCTGTGATTCTGGGCTTGCTCCAGGCAATTGGAAACTTTTCTCAGGTTCATAAATATCTTGGGAGCTTACATGCGGACATAGAGACCACCTTAAAATAAATGCTTCATTTTAAAATATGTTATATATTGTAGAAGACATACCTTCATAAATTATTTTTACACTAACTAGCTATGCTTTACAATACTCTGAATACCTAGTAGCATTTTGCCAACCAAACTTCAAATTGTCAACTGATTTCAAAGTTTTAGTTCATTAATAATAGTTGCATTAGAAAAGTTTTGCTGTGTCTAGAAAAGACTGTGCCCAATTATGACACTGTTTTCTCTCATCAAACGCAAATTTTTGGATAGACCACTGAAGGATGTGTTAGACAATTACTTGAAAAGCATCTACAATTTTAAAATGGTCCATACATACATATATATATATATATATATATATGCACACACACACACTGAGAAAATAATTTCTGAAGCCAAAAAAGAAAAGAAAAACATTAAGCAATATGAGCCTGAATTTCTTGGGGTGGTAGAAAGGAGAGAAAGACACATTTTTGTAGTCCAGTCAGGGGCAGAAGTATGAATAAATTCTTCAATGGATTACTTGTAGGAAATTTAGTGAGTCAGACTCTTGCATATTCAATTTATTTTATTTGATAGTCTCAGATCTGCAGATGCTCAGCTTGAAGGCAGAGAGCCTTATCGTGAAGTGTGACTAAATTAAAATTTATGGGCCCCAGCTTCTTCTTTCACCCATATTTCAGAACCAGATCGGGCCCTCCAGGACTGGCATCCAATATCTCATTATGCCAATAATATTTATGTTTTTGTGGCCATAGATAGTGTTTGCTCTTAGAGTCACAACTTATTTCTTACGAAAATCTTTTTTAGTAAGGAAAAGGGATTGATGTCTCCCTCTGACAAAGAAATTGGTGCTTAATGTAAGTTTCACTAACAATAGAAATTTATCCCCTTTTCAAAAAAGAAAAAAAAACAAAGGAAAAAATAAAATAAAACATTAAAAAATAGAGTGAAAAATCTCAAAAGGATGTTGTTATATTTACCAAAACCCAGGTATCAGAAGCTTAGCTCTGATGAAATTGGCTCTTACTTTTCTAGACTAGAACAAAAATAAAATATCCATGGAAAGTGTGTGAATGGTGGGGGGAAAAAATTCTAATAAGTTTACAAAAAATGCCAGAAAAACCCAGGAGCTTGTTTGAGTTATTTTCTCTTGCTGACCCAGGTTTGTCACACACCATGTAAAACAACAGCTCTCCATTAAGGATGATTTTGCTTCCCAAGGGATATGTCATTGTCTGGATGTATTTCTGGCTTCACAACTGGCGGATGCTAATGTTCTCTGGTGGGCACAGGCCAGAGCTGTCAGCAAACATCCTGCAGTGCCCACGACAGCCTCCATGACAAGGAATTAATCTAGTCTAAACATTAATAGTGCTACTGAAGAAACACCTTATATTAAAATTACCCAACATGTATAAAGAATGTGCACAGAATGGGAGTGGGAATCAAGAATCTCTATCAATTATTTGTAATTTCTCCTAACCATACTGGACTGCAAGTTGCATGAGGCAATAGAAAATACATTGACATATGCAACAAATTAGGCTTCTGCCATCAGGCTTCTTAGAATATTGAATTGGGGGTTATACCAACATAAGGCAGCAAGTGTATGCCTTTTATTCCTGTTAAAATTTTATTTTCATTAGCTTCTTACATAGCACTTGAAATATATAATTTCCTTCCCCTCCTCCCCATCCCAATGCTCTAAATTTTAAGCATGGCCAGTTTATTTTTGATATTTTGATTTTATTTTATTAAGACATCAGTGGAGTAAACTCATAAACAGTTGTATCCACCTAGCAGGGAAATTAGTTGTATATTTTACTTAGCCTCATCCTCAAAAAGAATGGAGTAATATTCATGCTCATAGGTTAAAAATATTTATTAAATTATTGGTGATATTTTTAAGTTTGTAAATAACCTAACAATATTGAAACAGTTGATGTGGAATGCACATTGCTTATGGAACCAAATGAAAATCTTTATAGCATTCTTCAAATTCTAAAATACTTAATCCATACAACATCCTATATTTTCATAATTTTATAGGTACTGTAAAAAAATGATGCTTGGTGAGTCTTATATTTACTATTGTTATGAAATTAACAGCATTATTAAATAGCATTAGGGAAAAAGGTCATCACAAAATACAATATTTTTAAAGCTGTCATTATGCTATATATCGGCTTATTCTTAGTATTTACATATCTTCTGAAAAACTAAAGACAACATATTATTTTCTAAAAATAAGCTGCATTTTTTAAATGCTCCAAAATTGTCAGATATCTTCGTAAAATTTACTACTCTAAGTCCATAAAATAATTAGTCGTATTCTCTCTCAACAAATCTACATACTTCTCTAGGAAACAGATGTTGTAAACAGGAGAGGTTGACAATCAGACTCCTGCTTTAAACTGTGGGAATGCAGAGATGAAAGAGGAGGGCAGTCACTCCTCTGAACATTCCTGTCTAAGTCAGGATAATTAAACAATGGAAGGATCACAGCAGATGGAGTGACCAGCCTGGCCTACAACATTCCCAAATATTCCACCAACAAGTTTTCATTGGACCAGGACATTCAACTGAGAAGTTTACTTAGTTATAGAAGGCAGGGAGGGAAAATTGTCCGAGGGAAAAAAAGAATAGCATATATTTAGGAGAAAGGGAATTCAATTCAAGTCAGTGAGCATTCGTTGAATGCCTACTCTGCACATTTTTGAAGATAACATCTAAGAAAGAATTGCTTTCTGCAGTGAGTAAAGGCTCATGTGGCCTATGTTCATTATTTTAAGGCTTTATAACCAGATGTTCATAGGCTTATGAGTTCGAATTATAGTTTGGGGACACTAATTCTATTTATGACCAAGGACAGGATAAGAGCTACTACTTTAATTTATTTTACCAGTATTTAATATAAAGAATTTGCAATTACAATATCTAGTATAAAGAGTTTATGACAATACATACATTCACCCTTCCTCAAACACTATGATTTTGCTAGCTTGGAATCTCTTCTATAGTTTAGTTTCAAATTGAGTGGGTACATTGTTGCCTTACTTTCTTTCATTTAAAGCCAGGTGACTTGATATTGTTTATCAGTCATGGAAAAGGAAATAAGTCTATAAAATTCTTCTTACTCTGATTTATTTTTAGCAACAGTAGCAACAATTGCTACTGGTCCCAGTTATTCATTTAGAATGAGTTGTATGGATATCATATAGGAAAATATGAATTAAGAGTTCTGTAATTTAAATAAATATATTTACTTTTAAGTATATGAACTCACTAAACAGTGATCTGGAATTGAGCCCAGCCATTAAGAAAAAGACCTAGTACACTAAAAAATTGATCAGTGGAAACTGCTGGATAACTTAAGGAAACATATAACTTTGCAAACTGGTTTGGTTGTCGAGCTGATTGAATGTCGCTTATTTACACTTTATGTGTCCAAAATAATATGTTAAGAAATAAAATGAAAAAAACAATCAAATTGCCCCCGTTCCTCATGTTTTCCCACAAGGGCAGCAACTCAAGCTTTGATATAGTTAGGAGCCAGAGGAAAACTTGGATTAAAAACCCAAATGGCAAAAAAGTTAAAAAGCTAGCAAATTTTCCAAAGCTGGCAAATACTGTAGAGAGAGAGTTTTGTCCTTGTCCAGGTGACTATAATGAAATGTGGCCAGTATACTTTCCCAAAGTAACACAGTGAAGTAAGAGCCATAATTGGTTAAGAACTAGTGCAAACTTAAAAATAGTGTGAAAATTATTGGATCAGCCGATGAGCTTCAGAAATTGTTAGAATGAAAAGTTCAAAGTTATTATTCTAATGTGTGTGTGTGTGTGTGTGTGTGTGTGTTTGACAAGCTGCAACAATTACAAAAAAGTATTAGCAAAAGAGCAGAATTCAAAATTAGGTTTTCAATAAAATAATTTACCATACATTTTTCAAACAATTTTCCTTTTTGTGTGGGTTTTAAACAGCATTTTGATAAGATTTACACAGTGAAAGCAAAGGGAGCGCACTTGATTGGAAAATCATTCTGAGAGTCATTTGCTTGAACATGTAACCATGCTCTACATTCGAGAACACACTACAGGGATCTCTTCAATAGCATTTATGTCTGAGTCCAGAACAGCACATGAAAAGATTCTCCATCCAAGCTTAAACACCAGTTGGCTATATCCTTCCTAAAAATGATCACTTTCCAATATGTCACTATTTTAAGAAATTCTATTAAAATTTTTTCAATGATCTCCTCTCTAGAAAATAGTGAAGAATCACTTAAGATGAGACAACTGTGAGATGTTCCATTTTAACCCTGGTTGAAGTAAAACACAATAAATAGGCTTCTTCTTGTTCATGACTGTCATCAAACCTACTGTTTCTGATCATGTCTGTATTTTAATTTAAGTTTGAGACATTGGTAAGATGGCATATATCTGTGCCTTGTATTTCTAAACAGCTGCAAAGTTTTCATCATGGAAAATTCTTTTTTAGTGCCATTTTTATACTTTAAGTGATTTGGTTCTGGGAAAAGGAAAGCAAATGACAAAATGTCTGTAGCAGAGATAAAACATCTAACTGAAATTTCAAAGTGTTATCTTTCCTTTGCTCCATGAATTCAGCTTTGTTTGACTTCTGGTAATTCTGAGTTCTTTAAGGAAGAGAAAATGTGCCCAGGGATTCCACTGGGCATTCTAAATTGATTTTGCTACATGTCACATGTATAATTCTGTTTTTCAAAATTAAGTATTAGTATTTGAATCCTTAAAACAAAACAATCTCTAGGTACATGCACATTAGTTAATTTTAGAGTTTAAAATTTTTTATCATTGTTATTTTTAAGGTTGAATGCATTATCAGAGAAAAAGGCAACATTAGATCTTCTGAATTTAAATGTGAAAAAAGACCCTTTCAAATTCTGCTGTAAAAAAAAGTACAAACCATAAAGAAGGGAGTGAATGAGTCACATGAGTGAGAAAAGAAAAGAGGAAACTTCAAAGACCTTATGCCCTCTCATCTACATGACTGTCAAAGTTGTCTGTTGTGTGTTTCTGGTTCTAGACTATTATTCCTCTGGTGCATGCTGTGCACCGTAGTGTGTCTCACTATCTCCCAAGGCTCTCCTTGGTCTGGCTCCCTTCTGCCCAAGTTGATTTATTTTACTTCACCTGTATAAATCAGCAACTACACAGGCTGGCAGCTTCTTATGAAGGCTACGCTCAGTGCCCTTCTCTGTGCTCACTTCTCTATAGCTTCATCGACTCTTCAAGAGCCAGTGTAAGCCCTATCTCCTTCGAAGATCTGCTGGTGGCACTCCCTCTGAACAGCTCCCTTGTATAAAAACATCAGAGAAAAGTGTCAAGTTTACTGAGATAGTTCCAATCATATATACCACTTTCCTTTGCAGGGTAATCCCTTCTCAGTATCCCTGTTATTAAATCCCAGCCAGCCTCTTCCCATCGTCTCGCATTATATTCCTCCACACACTCTGTCGGGTAATCACACTGGAAACTTCCAGAACATACATTTTCTTTCTCTGTGCTTTGATGTATGTCATTTCCCTCAGAGTACAGGAGTGTTACCCTAAAGTTTCTTGTATCTTTACTGTGTGCCAGAAACATGCTAAAGATTTTCCTGAAATTTGTCATTTGGCCCCACAGTGATGCTATGAACCAGAGCTATTACTTTCCCAAATAACAAATGAGGAAACTCAGGCATAATGAGGTTTAATATTTTACCTCCTAAGTTGCTGATCCTTTTCTTTGAAGCAATATATTGCCCTCCTTGAGCATTATTTCAGAACCAGTGAAGTGCTATGAGTTGCAATGTCAAAGTAACACATTTTGATGAACATGGCTTAAGATCTGATGGTGTGAATTCTTTGGAACACCCATCTCTTTTTTCTTGTATCAAAAACTGATCCATCTTTCCAGGCTCAATTCGTATGTGACTCTTCAGTCTTTCTAGTGAGAATCTCACCTCCATGCTCTGCATCGCAGCAGGCTTCCCTACTGCCTTCCTACTCACTGTAAGGTCTAAGACCAGCAGGGTCAACAGCACCTGGAGCTTTTCAGAAAAAAAGGCAACACTGGAACTACTGAATCAGAATTTCCATTTTAATGGGAGCAAGCCACAGATGATTCATATACACTGGAAAGTTTGAGAAGCAAAGCACTAGATTCTTATTTCTTTCTGCATTTAGTTATTCAAACAACTAATTATCATTCCTATTTGCCTGATATTTTCCAAACAGAAGGGCTCGTATGTTATTTATATTTGTCTCACCGAGACTGACTAGAATAATACTTCCCATATGGTTGCTACTTGGCACATCTTTATTAAATGTATTTATTAAACTGAGAGAAAATTCCAGGGGAGTTATACCTTCATATTGCCCATAACTCATAGAAGCAATATTCTCCTCTAGACTAAGTTCTGGGAATGTAGTTATTATATCTACCAAGTTCATATGGTTTCTACCTAGGACATGGAAGGTACTTCAGTGATTAATGATGGCATGGGGCACTGAGTTAAGTTAATCAAGATGATTGTTAATATATTGAAGAGTGTTTATTAAAAGTATAATTTATTTTTAATTTATTTAGTTAACAAATAACTGAGAATGCATGTGTCAAGGAATGGTATAAGTTCTTTGATAATATTAACTTACGCACATTCTGAACTAAGGTTGTCTGGCCAAGCATAAATCTCTGTTAAATCAATATTGATTGATTTGAGATGCCTTGTTCAATTCTAATGAGTGACGTAGGACATCTACTTCAGGTTGTGTTGTTGCAGATGAATAATTAATGTGTGCCGTAGCAGATATAAAACATCAGCAGTTAAGCAGTTTTCCATTTTTCTTCCTTTCATCAAATTGACTGGAAATAAATATTGCAGAAAATGGTATGCCTCTCACTTCTGCTTGATATTAAATTAGAATATTAAGATATTTCACCAGAATCTCATGTTCTGTTTCAGAAGAGAAATACTCTGACAAATACAGTCAGATTTCAGATTATACTATTTATTATATCTTTCATGCATTGATCATGTATGTCCATGTGATTTAACATTCCCAGGGAGGGAAGATCCCAATACGATGGACATCACCAGAAGCTATAGCATATCGCAAATTCACGTCAGCCAGCGATGTCTGGAGTTATGGGATTGTTCTCTGGGAGGTGATGTCCTATGGAGAGAGACCATACTGGGAGATGTCCAATCAGGATGTAAGTATTTGTAGTCTATGAGTTATGGGTTCAGATTAAGAGATCAAGCTGTGCAAGGAAGTGGAGCATAATGAAACCAGGTGGCTTCCAGTTTGTGACATTGAAATAGAATACTTAGAAGAAATGAAATAGTTTCTAAGTCTTGCAAAGATATTAATTACAGCTTTACATTTTCCCTCAAGCAGGGGTTTAGATAATAAGGAAGTGAAGATTTTTGTAACAAAAATGTAATAAAATAAGCAATCAACAAGATAATCAATAGATACCAAGGAGTGTTTGAAGTATTTTTGTTACAAAATTGTTTCTATATAACATTAGTAAGACACATGTCTACCATCCTTTGTAGATGTAATTAATGCAACTATGCCAACATTTTGTTAACTTAAATATAGTATTTCCCAAAGTCAGACAAAACAACCAATCTCTGGCATGTTGTTTATCATGATGTATTAAACTTGCACATGAGTTTACTTATGCAAACTGAAGTTTCTGGATGGAAAAATAATTCTTAGCTTTCTATAATAACTGTGATATGATTTTTCAAAAGGATTTTTGTTTTTGTATGTCATGTTTTGCTAATGCTTAGTACAAAGATGCTGTTAGCATATGGGATCAGACCTCAGAGATTTTTCTTTATGCTTAGCCAGAAACTGTGAGCATGATCTCAAAGATACATAAGTAGGAAAGCTGAGATACTTTTAGTTATTTCCTGCTCACCACATATAAAATTGCTTTTAATGTATTTGGATATAAAAACCTTTCTGTACTTTGTCAAACCAGCTATTTTTATAATGTTGCTGGGAAAATCAGACTCACTTTTCCACATTTCTATTTTCCAAATTCTCTTTGTCAGGGAATCTCAAAGTGTGGTCTCTGGCCCAGCAGCTTTAGCATGGCCTAGGAATTAGTAGAAATGCAGACTCTCAGGCCTCACCCTATACATATGTAATCAAAGGATAGTGTTCTGTATATGAATAGTCCTCCAGATGATTCTGATATAAACTTTGAAAATCACTGTTTATGACATTTAAAAATACTAATAAAGTAATAGTTACTTAATTGTGCAGCACATAGGATTTTACCAAAGGAACTTACATTTTAGAAGGCAGTATTTGAACTGTGGTATAACTACCATCTGTATAATGTTTTTTTCTGCATTTATGTATGAAAAAATTCCTCAGAACTCTGTATTATCAAATAATAATTTCTTTATTATTCATTTAACTTCCTGTACCATAGAACATTTCTTGTTATTGATTTGAAAACTATCTTTACAAATTTTTTTCTTTTCTAAATTCACTTTCTTTTCATCTTCCTTTATATAACATTTTCTCACATAAATAATTGCTTATTTGTTTGATAAGCTGTTATCCTTTTAAACAGTTTAAAATGAGAACAATTTCACTTAACTTTAGAATATTCATTTTAATGTGCCCTGCCCATGAAAAAATAAAAGAAGTCCCACCTCTTACATTCCTGGAAACTTTGCTTCTCACACAGGTAATTAAAGCTGTGGATGAGGGCTATCGACTGCCGCCCCCCATGGACTGCCCAGCTGCATTATATCAGCTAATGCTGGACTGCTGGCAGAAAGACAGAAACAACAGACCCAAGTTTGAGCAGATTGTCAGCATTCTGGACAAGCTTATCCGGAACCCAGGCAGTCTGAAAATCATCACCAGTGCAGCAGCAAGGTGACACATTGAGTTTTGCATTCTGCATTCTCTGAAATGGAGTATTGTCTATCTCTAAGGTGTTAATTCTTCTCCCACTCCCCCAGCTGCAATCATGGAAAGTTGTATTCTTGACGACTGGAAAGTAGTGCCTTAAAAAAAAAAAAGAGACATTCTTATGCTATTTAATTATAATGATAACATTCTGAGATATTTTAACTTCCATCTTGATGAGGAGTGAGTCTACATTGAGGCTTATTTAAGTATTTGGGAAATAGGAACCCTGGACACATAGCTTCTTTTCATTCTCTACTATTTAAACAATAAAGAAAAACAAAGAAAGTTGCTGGAGCGGTGGGAAACCCTAGCAAAGCCCTGAGTCATTCTTCATTAAAAACAAGGCTTCAGTTATAATAGCATTACTTCTAAAACACTGTACTGGCTAGCAGAATGCAATTTCCCCCAACTTCATTAAACAAGTATTTGTTTAACCCATATTGTGTGCCAGTTACTTTGTTAGACACTATTGAGAAAAAAACCAAGAGTAAAATAATGTCCGTGGCTCTGAGACAGCAACACAGATGTCCATACATCACAGCTATAATGCGATCCAGGATGCCCGAAGTCCATTAGATTTTATGCATATTTCTTCCACTTAAGAATCACTGGGTTCTTTTAATAGTTTTGAGGAATGGAAATTAAAGTGTTCCTACAAAGTGCGACAGAAGAAGTGTGGAAGAAAAGATGAATTTTGTCAGGGACCATGAGAAGAAAAGGAGTCAGTATATTTAGAGCTTCTCAGAGAAACTAAAGGCACAGCTTTCCGTTTTGTTTAATGATTTATATTCTTATTGTACATGTAAGAGGAAAACAGTTCTTTTACATTTTGATGACGTTTGCACTTACAGGAAAATTGCAGTTTTAGTAAAAGACCTACACTTAGTGTACACATAAATCCATAGTATCAAGTGATATGTATAAATACTACATAATGAAGATTTACTGTGACCCATGTGTATAACATAAACCTTATTGGAGGGAGTTTTCTTTCTTGTTTCTTTTTTGCACATCTGCTGTCTTTACTGACAATCACCGAGTTATGACTTCCAAGTTGATAGAGCATTTGCTAACACATTTGATAATAGAGGATATGATTTTCTTTTACCTGAATGAGAGCAATTATATTGAGCTTATATGATCCAGTTTTTACACTGTATTCAAATAAGATGAATAAGGGGAACCTGAATCAAAGTCTTAATATCTGTATAAAAAATCATAGATTATTTGTTGGTATTAATGAGGAGTGCTGAGACTGAATTTAGTGATACATCCTTAGAAGGTAAAACTGCCTATAACGTATCCTGTATGAATGAATCTCTGAATTAAAATTCACAGCGGGAGACTGTACAGACTCTTGGAAATCCACATGACAGTTTAACAACTAACAGGACAACAAGCCCCCGTCCTTCCCTGGACCATCCGGTCCTCATTGTGTACCCTGAGGCCATTTCTTTTGATCTTTACTCAATAGCAATCATAGCAAAAAAAAAGAGAACATCTTTTCAATTCTTTCCATATCATAAAAAGACATTCAAACCATTTCCATAGGATGACAGAGTTAATATAAAGACTAACTCATGTAATATGATCAAGGGATACCTAACTCCAGTTTTATGTGGGAAAATAATCTTAATATCAGATCACAGTATGTCAGAATATACCCTAGAATCCAAATTTCAACGTACATCTTAAATTCACTTTTCTATTCTTCCTGGAATATATTGAATATTTTCCTCCTAATATACATTTTCTAATTCTTGAATAAATTCCATGTATTTTGTCACAAAACATACAATTTGAGGGAAAATATTTTTCTAAGAAGTGCTATCCATATGAATTCACTAAAACATTAAAGTTTTGGAAATTGGGTTTGTAAATTTACTTACCATTAAAATACACAACTGGGCAGATTGTGTCATTATAAGTTTATTAGCAACAATCTCAGATTACCATATACCAGTGTCAAGAAATCTTTTCTCCTTTATAAAATTTGTTTTTCTAGTTTTGACAAAGCTCAAAAGGATGTCATCCTTTTTCATAACTGATTAAACTCATTCTCTTTCTCAGTGATGTCCTTGCCACATACTTTTGAGAAAATACCATCAGATGGAATTCCAGCAGCAAAACAAAAACATTACAGTTGCCTGCATCCACCAATCTTGTCCTTCTTTCCTCTACGTACAAGATAGGAAAGTCCTTCTTTTCTCTGATTACATGAAAGGAAGAGAGACATGTCCTACACTTTTTAAAAGCAGATCTTTCCTCTTGCTCTCATACTCTCTCACAATCTCTGTTTCTCTCTTTTCCCTGCATATCCAGGATCTTTCTTTCTGCAGATCATGCCATAGAAACATGTTCCATTATGTTGTTTCTCAACTTTCCCCACTGATAGAAATACCTGGGGGAGCTTAGTAAACATACAACTATGTGGTTCTATCTCAAGGTACTGAGTCAGAATTTCTAGGAAAGGGAAGTGGAATTTGGATGTTTGATAAAAACTGTAGGTGATTTTTATCATCGGGAGAATTAAAGAGATGCTGTCAACATTACCTCTGCTAGTCCCACATCTCTGCCAACTATCTCCTTATTTTTCTACCACTCTTCACAAACTTAAGTAAGAGTCTCAGAGACATCTCAAATTTAATACTCTGAAATTTTGTCTTTTTATTTTCTCCTGATAGCTTCATCTTTCCACTGTGTTCCTGATTTAGTTAAATACATTAGCACCTGTTTGTTTGCTTCATCAGGATTATCACAATTCCTGGCACCTCTTTCTTGACCTCCACACTTTGATCTAGAAGATCACTGGGTCCGTATGATTCATCTCTCTCTCCTTCCACTGGAAACGCTCTCTTCTATGACTATTACCCCCTCTGACCCAGACCATTGCAGTAGCCTCCTAACTTGTCCCCTGCTTCCATTCTTGTCCCTCTCCAGACTCTTTTCTCATAGCCTTCATAATTTTCTTATCAAAATATAAATGATATAATTTCAGTCATCTCTTTATAAAAATTAAAAGATAAAAAGATAACCTCTTTAGAAAAAAAATCTAAAATTTTTGATACTTTAAGTTGCCCCACTTCTCCAGTATCATTTGTTTTATTCAAATTTCTTCATTTTTTTCAACAACTCCTCCTTATATGCTAAATCTACTATGTCCTAGACAAGTGTAGACTCTGGAGAACAGTGAAGAAGACAAATATGGTCCCTACAATCCTGGAGCTTACATTATAAAAGATGGGCTATAAACAATACACAAATACAGATTATAGGAAGGAAATAAATAGATGATTGTGATAGATAATAAAAGGATGGTTGGGAAAGAGCCCTCTGAGGAGGTGATATTTGAGCTGAGACCTAAAGAAAGAAAAAAAAGAGCCAACTATTGAAAGAGTTCTCCTTCCCCCTCCAAAAAAAAACCAAATATTCTAAGAATAGGAAAAAGAAACTGTGAATGAGTGTGGAGGGTTCTAGGAAGTGGCAGACGGGTACCACACCCGACGAGCAGTAAGGAAAACAAAAGTTTGTCATGAGTGTGAAACGACAAGCAGAAGCCAGAGCGCTTGAGGCCGCCTAGGCCATGGTGAGGACTTGAGAGTGCTTGGGAAATGCGTGACGAATCCACTGAGACATTTAAAGCAGAGAAGTGACAAACAACTGCTTTGTGGAGGGAGGGGAAAAAATGTGAGGAGAAGGGCATTTCCGATCTTTAGGCTGTGCCACTTCCACTTAAGCAATTCTGTAGCCATAGCGGCCGTCCTTGAGTCCTGTCAGGAGGCCAGAGCACTTCCGAAATGAAGACAGCTGCCCTGACTGTTCTCAGGTTCTCCTTTGCATCCTTCTTTCTTCAGGAAGCAGCTTCTATTCTCTGGCAACACTCACACCATTACTTTACAAAGGACCATATTCTTCTTCCTCACTGCAATTTTAATTCTGTCATGGGTGTTTCCCTTTTAAGTATCCATTCCTCCAATAAACTCCAAGCCCTGTGAGATCAGAGGCCATACTTCTCCTGCATTACCAGGGCCAGGTTGATACTGGAAACTCAGTAAATACCCAAGTACATGAGTATGTATTTGCTGAAATAATAATAAATTTCCATTTCAACGGACACAGTTTTTAAAACACTAGTTTTTTCTTCCTATTCGTTATACAGATGTTGAGTCATAATAATAAAAGCTGACAGTTTTCTCCTAAGCAAAATTTCACATCTCCCTTTCTGTTAACTCAACTTCAGGAACATCACCCTCCAAACACATTCAGCATCTATCCCAGTCCGAGTTTGTGGATGGCACCAAGGATTCAAGTTTATAAATTACTTAGTTATTCAGATCAGTGTGTACAATTATACCTTTAAAAGTATTCAGGAAAACAGCATCATTCTATAAGGAGGCTTATAAGAATGATGTTTCCCTGAGTCTGCCTGAGTTCAGTGAGTTTTATGGCAAAATTTATTTCATATGCTGTAACAGAGCTCTTTCTATAAGGTATCATTTCATTTTGCAACCGTAATTAGAGTTGATGATTCATAACAGAATCATTCCCAAAGAATCTTCCACTGAGAGTGTCTTTGAGAATATCATTCATTGCTGGAAGTGGAAAGCATATAAGCAGCTGGTCAGAGTGTACCAGGTCAAAAACTTAACTTAGATGTTGCAAGAGATGGTGAGAAGAGAAGGGGAGCTATCTTAAATTTTATGCTGTTTGTTTTCTAGTAAGTTATTTATTTTCCTAAAATTGTAGGAGATATGTATGATTTTGAAGTTTTAACTATACATGCATATAAGCTACAAATGTTTAATTAGCATTTACTTTGTGCAAGACTTGATACTAGGCCCTGTGATAATTACATAGGTAACAAGACACAACCTCCACCCTCAACAGCTTGCATTTAAATGTGGGAGGAAAAGATTTACTATAATATATAGAATATTATCCCTCAGAATCTATAGTTATTAGAGCAAGAAGACAAGGTGTGTTCAGGAATCATAAAAGAAGAAGAAGTACAAATAAATTGTACAAGAAGTTCAAGATAAGGAGTTAGGAGGTGATTTCAGTAGTGCAAGAGAGGACTTATGCTAGAGTAGAGAGAAGGAAATAAAAAGAAAAGGTATAAATTCAAAAAGTTTCACTCAAGTGAGCATAATAGGACATGGTGACTAAGGAAATGTGCAGAGTGATGTACAAAGTACCGCCGAGTACTTCCAGGTTTTGAACATGAAGGGCTATGAGAACAGCGCTCTCACTGACAGCAGTAGGAAGGGTGGAAGAGAGAACAGGTCTGCGAGGCAGGTAAGCATTTTGGACACAATGAGACTGAGTCCTAAAGGAAGCTGGAAATTCCCATATCAAACTGGGCTAGAGATTAAAGCTCAGCATACAAGTTAGAGTCTTCTCTTCATTAATATAGAAAAGAACCCACAGTCAGAAGCATGCTTAACAGGTACACGTCTCAATTTAGTAAGGCTGATTTTCACCACAAATGTATCCATTTTTCTTTCCTAAAGTTATTTATTATAGTTAATGCTATCATATCCATGGATTATCAGAATCTTTAATTTGTGAATAGTGGAGGTTATTGGTTCACATAGGTTGACACTGAGACATCCCTCCACCCAACCTATCAGATTAAACATTAGAGCTTCCCTTTGCTGTTTGTTCTTTGCCGTCCTAGTGTCTGGGGATCCTTTTGAGGTCTCTAAGTGCCTCTCAGTCCAAGTTCGCAACTCATATATCTCCAGCAGACAAAAAAACTAATTGAAGTGAATGCTTCCATGGTGTATAACAGGGAGTGATGGTAGCTTATGGAAATTTCAGGATCCTTATGAGTGGATTGTAGAGTCAATGAATGCCAGTGCTGGCATTTCTAAAAGAAAAATGTATGAACCACTCATTAATATCTCAGACCATTCACCCACCTAGAGATGGTCTTTATTTAAAACTTTGGACAACACAACCAATTACAGAGCAGAAGAAACTGAAATAGTATATAGAAACAAGGAAGAATCAGTTAGGAGTGAGACTTTGACCATTAGAGAAACTACAGCTCAAGGAATTTTCCAAAAGTGGGTAGAATCAACTGTGCTATCAAAAGCTACAAAAGAGTAACAAAAAAAAAATACAACTGAGGAAAAAAGCCATTCAATTAAGCAATGAGGACATTTTTGATTCTTTGAATGATAGAGGAGATATGAAAGTTTAAGAAGTTTCGTTGTAATTGGATGGTGAAAAGGAAAAGGCAATGGCAAAATAGTGCTTTTGAGAAAATTAGGAAAAGAAGTCAATGCACATGTATACACAGGTAAAAAGTAAGGCTCCCTCCCTTTTCTTTAAGAACTGGAGAAATCTTTCTAAAAGGAACTCTTGATAGAAAATCCTGCTATAAAAAGCAATACAAAATGGTCTTACAAAGACAATTTTTCTCTTATTTCACAATACATTAGCTATAAGAGAAATAAATAAATGTCATTTTTAAAAGAAACTATTTTGAAATATTATTTTTATATTTAAAAAATATATAATTTACTATTAATTTTAATTATATTAAAAAATGACTCCTGGATTTAAATAAGTTGATTCAGTTACTTTTATGAATGTAGTTAAATTAAAAATGCCCTTTTTATTTTTGGTTATTTATGTATACAAAATGAAATAGAGAAATGACTTGTTCTTTAAATTCACGGGATTATTACACTCAAGTCATTGACTTCTTCAATTCTATTATAAACTTATGTAACAGATTTTTGGCATAAAGAATTGAACAATGCATTCAATATGTTTAGAATGAGGTTCTAAAGTGAAAGCAACCAAAATAATGGCATAAAGACTGAAACAGTTTATTTAATATATTTAAAATGAGATTCTGAAGACCCGATTATACTGTCAACTTAACTGAAACTATTTTAAATATATTGTTACATTGCATTGGTTGTTAACTTTGAAGAGATTTATCTGCATCAGCCTGTAGGATAAGTAGTAGCAAAAACAAGCAATACTCATAATATTTCTAAAAACAATACTAAATTAGCTTTATTAAAATGCTTATCTCTAAGAGAACATAATATAATTCTTTTTGACAATAACTGCTGTCTTGACAAATACATCCTTTAAGAGAAGTCTAATGACCAATAACAATCTGTGTCTCAAAATGACTTTGACCTCCAGCGATGAAACTGACAAGGTGACTTTCCTCACTGAACAAATATGATACAGAACCTTTCAGAGGGAAGCAAATATGCCAAATACCCAGGTGATATATATTTTTTTAATCGTAAAAATCATAGTAGGTAATTTTACCACTGGGAGGAATTAAACCAGATGTAATAGCTATAAATGGTAAGATTTTTGTCCTGAAGGCCTAGAGGTAATTAAAACAAACAAAATGACTTTACTTCTCCTTAATGTGTCATTTATATACTAGTCTCCTGTTAGGAACTATATATACTCAAAATGATTTTAGTTACTGACGGCAAATTAAATTTATTTAATCCTATCTGGAATTTTTAATGTTAGAGATAAAAGTTTCAAGATCATCATAAATCCATATTTAAAAAACTGGCAAATGTAAGATATTTTGCTCTGAATTATAGTGAAAAGACAGTACTTGAAATAAAAATATTAACAGTAAACTATAAAATGTATGGAAAAAATATAAAAAGTATGGAAAAATATATGAAAAAATATCAGATAACAAAGGTAGATATAATTAATATTTAGCTTTAAGAAATTACTCTTAAGAGTTAATATATTCCCTGAAACCATTCACAACAGACAAGCAGTAGATAATTATAGAGGCAAAGCATTTAGATCCCATATTATTGATATTTACTTCTAGACTCAGTAGGCATTTACTTATTCATTCAAGAAATGCATATTCATCATTATTTTTAATACATGAACTACAAAGCCCTTTGTAAACCAAAAAGAATCTTTTCATGTTATAAAAGAGTCACTCAACATTCAACCCTAGTGTTTTAGAATTCCAATGCAATATTGAAATAAGGTCATTATGAGAAAATATTCTTGTGACTGGCAGTTTTTTATTGTATTTGTTCCCCAGTATCTGGTGCTTATTAGTATGAAACCATTTATGGATAAAATAGGAGTTGGTGTAAAGAAAATATGAGTACCTCTTTAATGCAACAGTATGAAAATCCATAAAAGAACAATTCACAAGCTTAAATACAAAGAGGGAGAGAGAAAGGGAGAAAAGTTATTTTTTTGCTTCCCCTGAGCAAACATGTAATTTCCATGATTTCTTTTTAATGACTGAGGTCTGCGGCCAGTAGGTACTGATTTATGAAAAGCTGTAAAAGATCAGGTGGAACTCTGCAGGACATCGTTTACAGCTGCACGGATTGAAACCTATCTAATTTGTCTAGTAAAAGTGTGAGCTCACGGTGCACATCACCCAGCCTATAAATTTCCCTTTCAGACCCAATGTCTGGGGCTGGGTCTAAAAAAAAAGCCAATGCCTGCAGCTGCTCAAAAAGCCCCCATTCCCTTGGTGCGCATGAAGAGACATCACAGGCTCTTCACAGTGAGAGACAAATTCCTATCCATTGATAAACTCTCCAGATGTCCTCTCGGAGGAGGAAAGGAACCAATTTTTATTTGAATTCCCCAGAGAAATCCTGGAAGTGGAAAAATGATACTTCGCAGGGCTGGTTATTCTGAGGTCACTGGCATTAAAATTAGGTCATTCTTTGTCTTCCTTGTACTTTGATCCAAGCAATAAACAGAAAAACTCAGTTGGGGTCACTCTAGTCACTAATCTGCATGTACTGTTCTACTTTCAATTTATTTGTATTAATTTTTTCTAAACTTTTGTTAAGTCTGGCTATAGTGTTGAATTTAAAAATACAAACCATTTTGAATTAAGACAAAAAAATTCTGCGTTTTACTATTAGGCACCCTTCATAAATATTCTGAATAAATGTCCTGTGGTTTGATTCTTCATACCCACAAACCCATAAATAAAAAAGTATTGCTATTCATGGGACCAAGAGTTGACATTAGAGTCTATGCTATAGCTACTGGAGAAATCCAATCTGGGGCGTGTGTGTGCATGCACTCAGGCCTGTGGGTGGGTTAATATTTTTTAGTCTCCTTTTACAGGTCTTACTTCATTTTTTAATAACATTTTCTCATACTTGGTTTAAAGTTATTCCTATCAATTTGTTTACTGATTCGATGATTTATTCAATGGATGTAGGTTACCTCTGATGCCGGCTACTGACAAAGGCTGTTTCACTCATGAAGGTTATGCTAAAACAATCCAAGAATATTGTGTTGGTTTTGGAACCTGGGGTGTATATCTGTAATTCCTCAAGTTCTTAGGAAAAAACAAAAATAGGACATTTTCAGTTATTAAAATAAACTTTAAAATATTTTAGGTATAGAAAATTATTTATTATTATATGTTGCAGAAAAGAATAATTTATAAAATGTATTTATATTTTGTAGTTTCCTAAGTATTCCTAAAAGAAAGAAAACAAATGCTTCATAAAAGAATGCCTAATTTTTGTTTCTTCTCTCTTTTTAGCTAACCTCTGAGGGTTAGACGAAATTAAAATAAAAACACATAAATATGTTACAAACTCCATAATTTAATTTTAAATTTATAATTCTAACACTTGAGGTAGAGAGAACTGAAGTAGTTGAGTTTAGTCAACTGGAAAGAAGGTTGAAAAGTTCACCATTTTCAACTTCAAAATGAGTATGACAGGAATGGAATGAGCTATTGATATATATTTTCCATAATGGATGAAAATGTAGGCAGAACCAAATTGTCATGTTGCCAATTTTTTCTAAAACATAGCATTAAAATGTCCTTAAAATGTCATTTTTATCGAATGAAAAATTAAAATTATTTTCATTAATTAAAAATTTTCTATGTTTCAAATAAATTTGATGTAGCCCCATGAAAATCTAGATGAACAGTCAATTTGCATTCCTTTCATGCATTCTAGGGCATGGTACAAAATTTTTCAGATTTAAGAGTCTTAACCTCACTCTTAAGCCTACCTAGCATATTCAGGAGTGAGCTGAGAAATTTCTCAATTAAAAATTATTTTTAAATGTGGGTAAAGTTGGTATATTTGTGGATTTGCTATACAGAGATTTTCTGAAGAGAACATGAGCTTTTGCAACATATCCTAGATGATAATCAAGGGTTGCTATTTTAGGTAAAGCACTATATGGTTTAATTTTGTCAGAATTGCTTCATTTTCCTGTTATGCTATTTCCAAAAATATTATTGGAATTAGTACCTAAGAGAGCTAAATTCATTGCTAAAATAAGAATAAATGCATGTCAATATATTCTTCATTTTGGTGTGTCCTGACAACTAATACTAAATGTTGTATTTAAACACTTCAAATAATGGATTTCAGTTAGGCAAAATATTAATTTTCAATATATATTTTCCTATATATTGAAAATGTGAAGTTCAAGCTTAAAAAAACTCTAAAATTAGGGGTTTTAAAAATATGCACTTAAAAAAGTTTTAAGCTCATTGCTGATTAAATCCAACTTCAGTATCACAAAATGTGAAAGATTCTGTATGATAAATATGAAAAGGTAAAAGTCCAACTGTACCTTCCTAATTACAAGGTAAAGATTAGATTATGACACATACAGTTTAAATGTTAATGATACATTTTATTGCAATAATGAAACCAGAAACTACGAAAGTCAAATAGCGTATCCATTTATGGGCATAGGTTATGGAATCATTGTGAGCTTGTAAAAGTTGTTGACTGTTGTAATGAGCCCCAAATTATACCTACTTTACAAGGCAGTTGCCCTATTATGAACATGTTATTATGTATGATTTAACTTCCAGTTGCACATACAGGTAATTAATAAGATCATCGAATTCCCAGCATTTTGTATAAACTGGAATTTATGATGTTATTTTCTTTTCAAAAATTTTTAAAACTTCATTCATTCACTAGATGTATTACCTATGTCAGAATAGCAAATAACTGATAGCTTATTGTGTGCCAGCCCTGCTCTAAGTGCTGCCTACATATTTAATCTTTTTAGAACCTCATTTAATCATCATTTCTGTGAGGTCTGTATTATTACTGTCATCCCCATTTTACAGATGAGGAAATAGACAAGAAAATCACTGAAGGTCACCCAGAGAGTAGTGCCACCCCCAGGATTCAACCCAAGCCTGATTTCTAGTATCTGTGAACTAAACCACTATACTTTATGGAACATAAAAATCAAAGAGGCCACATCATGAAATCATAAATAGTTTAAGAGGAAACAGGGGAAATGTAATATGAACAAAGTTTCATCTAATTTGTATAACAAGAAGAGTGGTCAAGAGTACACACTTTGGTATAAAATAACTTGTATCTGCATCCATTCTCTTTCATGCCTAAGGGAAGTCAGATTTGTAACTTAATCTCTTAATTTCAGCTTTCACATCTATTATAGGGACATAACATGGGTGCCTAACACTGTGAAAATTAAAGTCCTTCATACCTGTGTAATATTCTTAACATAGTTCCTGGGACATTGTAAGTGCTCATAAATGTTCAATATGATCTTTATGCTGTTATTATTATCATTATTCATCTCAAAGGCTTGCATAATTAATTTTTGCTCGAGTTCCCTTCCTTAACAGGAAAAAATAGAGAAGACAGTCAATGGTCTACCTGCTGACTGGTCCCAGTCTTGTGAGTCAGAAGATAATATGTCACTGACAGCTGAAAAAAAAGGCCAATGGCAGTTTACCAACTGCTGCTTTTTTAGGCTCTCTGGGATAAAATATGGCCTCCTCCATGTTTTTCCTTTCCTTTCTGTTCCTTTGCTTCATCATATCTTACAGTTAGTCATAGATCTACAATCAGACCTATAATTATATGAAACAATCCTAGGAATTCCTCTATTTTTTATTGTACTGTGCAATATAAATCAATCACAATCTCTCTCTCACCATGTCTCTCTACCTCTTTATATTTATATCATGAACTCCATTTGGTGTTGTCAGATATCTGAGAAATACGTTTATTGTTACTCATCTATGTTTTTCTATTCCTTTTGTAATTTTATTTTTAATGTGTGACATTATTTAAATCTGCATTGACTTTATGTCCTGCTCTAAGTACAGTCTGGGTTGTTTAAACTGTCCTTTAAATAACAACCAGTGCAATGTCTACAAATGAATATCCAGTGGACACGATGTAATTTTGGAACCCAAATCCATCAGCAAAGCAGACAGCAAAGTATTCGGTATGCTGTGTCTGCTATCACTATGTCCCAAATTGCCACCATCTTTGCTAATAGTTAAACAAATTAAATTATAAAAGTGTGTGTGGCTGTGGATATATTTATGTATTTCACTGGCAAGGTTGTCATGATTTAAAAAGTAGTTGTGAGTGGAGAAAGGGCTGAGACAAGGCGATTTCACAGTATACTTTCAAGTTGCAGCTTAGACAGATGAAAACTTCATGGCAGATAAATTCCACAAATAAACAAGAACGCCACATGAAATCTTGAAGTTCCTGCTGATGGTGTCAAATTTTAACCCCCAGCAACTCTGCTGACTCCTGATCTCTCTCCCTTTGGTGATCTCTCTTCTTGCAGGCCATCAAACCTCCTTCTGGACCAAAGCAATGTCGACATCACTACCTTCCGTACAACAGGTGACTGGCTTAATGGAGTCCGGACAGCACAGTGCAGGGAAATCTTCACAGGTGTGGAGTACAGCTCCTGCGACACCATAGCCAAGATTTCAACAGAGTAAGAATAATGTTTTAAGACCAAATGATTCTGAGCTTTCTAGTGAACATAGATGTTTAGAATTAATGTATTATGAAACTTCAACCTCTGAAGTAATTACTGTCTCCTGCAACCCCTGAGCTGGGTCCTTGGGGCCCTTTGTCAATAACTCTCTCTAGATTGATGCGTGTTGGTGTATCTTCTTCCCTCATGATAGGTTCCCACAATACGTGTCTTCATTGAACTATGTCTTCTTTAAGATAGACCAACAGCCACATACCCATACCCAACACCACAAAACCAAGCCCTTAATTTAAGACATAAGTAAATATAGCATGATGACTAAGGATTCCTGCATTTGTGATTTCTGTTATTTTTAACAAAGCTTAATCTCTTGGAAGTGAAAAATTGAGAACTAAGTGGATAAGCTGTTATACAGGGAAATACACTTAAGCCTAAAAGTCATTTTCACATCTACTAAATAAACATCTTGTATCACCATCTATTATTGAGTGTCTACTCTCTGAAGGGTATCATACTAGAGATGAAGTTATAAATAAGTATGACTTTTTTTCCTTAAAAGGTTTATAATCAGTTTGGGAAGATAGAATATACATAATTAATATGCATTAATTAGTATTGATTTATGGTTTCATGTGTTAAAAGCCAATAATAATTAAGTATACTATGCTCTATTTCTTAGGGATTGTTGGTAATAGGAATCCTTTGATATGAGAAACCCATGGGCTTAAGGAAAGGAGATTTATAAAGAATCAAGTAAATCCAGTGAATAATCCATAAAATTAGTCCTCATTTACAAGGTATGATAATTGGAAACTGGAAACTGAAGAGCTAGAAGCCATTTTCTTCATCTCTCTGTGAATGAGAGCCAATTTATTTTACTTCCTAATGTAACTGCATCATTTTTTTCTTTTTCCGCATAGTAACTTTTTCTGCATTCCCACACCCATAGCTAAAAGTGGCTTTCTCAACTCTAGGTCGTACAATCTTGGTGTGCCGCTTCACTGACCAGGGTCTAACGCTCTTTTTTTAAAGTTCCTAGGAATGAAATTCTGATGGGCACCATACTCCTTGCAGATAGGCTTCTCCAAATCCCTGTGGTCGCCATGGTCTAATCATTTCCGGTCAAACGGGGTGGGATGAGACAGCATGAGTTTGGCTCAAAGGTTCCTTTGCTGGGCTAAGGTAGAGAGAGGACTATCGTGAAGAAAAATTTTTCGTGCTTGGCAGATCCAAAAAAGGCTGTGCATGATTTTGTAGCTCTCTAGGTCTGCTGGGAAACCATGTCCATCTTTGTGTTAGTCTCCCACCTTTGCTCTTTGTCACATTAAATAAATCTGATAGTGTCCTCCAATTCCTTTATGCCTTATCCTCTCCATCCAATGTTTGAATATTTACATGTTCTTAAATATTTAAAGACTTTTGTTGTCACCCTGTCAATCATTTTAAAAAAGTCTCTGTGGAGAGCCACAGAGTAGATGTCAAAAGGAGCATGCCAGTAATTAAGAGAGATACAAGTGACTAACAGGTAAAGAGTTTTACCATTTGTAGCATAGCATTCTAATCAGAAATACAAAAAGTTACAAAAGGATGTTTAGGAAGAGTATATTACTATTAAAAAGGAAAATCTGTTCTTGAAAATAAACTCTAGATTACTTAACATGTGTTGGCATTACTGTTTAAAGTGGAATGTAATGTTTATTGAATAGACATCTGACCCAATCAACAATACACTGAGTTTCTGTGGTAGTTATTTTGATCAGACAAAACCCCAGGGAATATTGGTGTATTTGAATTATTTTTATAAATACTTATTTCAGCAAAATGTAAACAATTAGGGTTATGATATGCAAGACACCCACCTGAGAGCACCGAAGCATAGCAGAGAACAAACACAAAGTTGAATGTTTCTGCGCCATCGCCAGATTTTCAGAGGCAAAGGTGTACAAATGTTTATTCTCAGGAAAATATCAACACTCGGAGCTTTTAGAAAATGAAACGCTACATTGAAGTGAATGAGACAGAACACTGTTAACACGATGAATGGCTAGCTCATAATTTAAATACAGTCAGACGTTAAAACCTGTGAATGTTGTAAGAAAGCTATTTGCTTAAAAAAATGGAGTGGCAGCATTGGTTATATACTTCTAGGTTGGTGATATATTTCACTCAACAATACAGTGTTGGAAGACAAGCTCTTTTTGGCTGGCTAGAATATTTTCACTTTATTATTATTATTATATAAACAACCTGTGGATGTCCATGCACAATGGAAGCTGAAGTTTCCAGAAACTTGGCTCTTTCAAGGTTTATCCTTCACACTGAGCCAGACGGCTTCAGATCTCTCCATATTTCAATCCCCACAATGCTTTTTCTCCTCAGTTCAGGGACAACATAGAATTAATATATATTGACCTAAAACTCCTTGAAAAGAATTGTTTACTTTTTGGGTCTCTGCTGTGGAGTGTTGCCTCATGCCTGTAGTTTATGTTCCAAGGATGAGAAGGTATAAAAATGTTAAATACACTAATAATTTGGGGAAACCTAATGAAGAAACATTTTCACCTTCCGTGCTATGATGGGTTCACCTCTATATGTCACACATCCTTTTGCATTTGGGCTTATTTGACTTTTATTCCTTTCAATCTCTATTTTTGTTGTGCCATCGAGACTCAATTCAGAAAAGTTTCCTTTAACCAAATGACTCTAGAGATTCTACTAGAATAAGAAAGAGGTTTCTTAATTGAATTTCTTTTCTTTTCTATCCAGATCATCAAATTACAGAAAAACGTCAACAGAGCTTCATACTCAAATAAATATTAAACTTATTTCATTTAGTTTAGGGATTTTATGTACTTGAAAGCTACTCAAGTCATCTAATTTTCAAATGAAATCCCCAAAATGTGCAGTTTTATTCAGTAAACACATTTTTAAAAGTATTATTTCAAAGCCTAAGGGAGATTTAGGAAGGCTAATATGAGACAGGAAGAGAACAAGAAGGAGCAAGAGTGACTGCAGAAACTGGAGAGAGAACTAAGTGTGTGGAATGACTATGAGGCAGATTGATGGCTGCATGTCATTATCCTGCACCCTTGGATGCCATTTCCAAAGTGTCATCACCTGGCCCTTTGCCTTTGAAGTAACAGATAGCTTATTAACCTCTGGTCTCAGTCTTGGGCTGCTCTTTAGTCTTGAACTTTTCCACTGCTCTTCTGAGCAGGGTAGTTAAAACAATATAAGCATATGGGGAGTGTTACTGAGACTGCAGCAGCTGGGTGTTTAGAACTATTTTGGACGTGGCTGGGTGGTGGGTAGAACACATTTAGTCAGGGGTAGAGAGGGTAAAGGATATATAAGACTCAAACAAAGGCAAAACCTAAAGGGATAATTACCTTAATTCTCTTTTACAATATTAGTCTTTGCCTTAAATATAAACAAAATTTTGTATCTGTTTGCTTAGTTTGGGTTCTCAGATACAGAATCTGAAACACTTTTATGCAGATTTCTTGAGGAGTGTGCTTGCGACGTCTCACTATACAGAAGTGATGAGGTGGGCATTGAGCTGCAGGAGAAGACTTGCCCTTCCTGCTGGAGCAAGAGGCTGAGAGCTGGGCTGGCCCTTTGGAGTTGTCCCAAACTGGGCTGTCAACTCTCAGCATCTGATTATTCTTCCAGCCAGTGGGTGATGGGTGCTGCAGCTCTGGCAGGGAGATCAGGGCCCAGCGTCATAGCATGTATTACTCTTCACCATGCTTGTGTTTCTCAAGGAGCTCAGCATACTAATATACTACCTTGGAACTTCTGTTTTCTGCTTTCCATGATCATCATTTTGTTTTTCTAAGCTTGTAAAGAAGGGAAAGAGACAGACTGAAAATAAGTGAGGAATAAAAAATAGGGTACAGACTTGGAAGAATGATGAGAGAAGAAATACAAAAAGAGCAAGCATCTCTTGATTTGTACACACACATTTATATCTGCTCAGATTTCTGGCACTAGATTCATAACCTGACTTTGTTATAGTTTGGGGATCAGTGGGGAAATGTTTGTTGCTCATTTTAAAGATAGATCCATGGTCCATAAAGAATCAACACCCCTTAGCACACACACTCTCAAAAGCAGGGGCCAACACAAATAGCCCCTATTAATCCAAGTGAAGGTTTAATTATCCACAGTTACACAGAGTGACAAGCCTGGTGTTACCATACCTGCCCACAAGCCTTCCTGGCAAAGCAAGACACTTGAAGAGTAAGATCAGAGAGGACCTTAGGCAAGATCCGAGTTGTTTATACAGAAATTATCAGCACCTTGAATGGCAGCAGGGGGTAACCTGCAGGTCATCAGGATTTCATTCCCAGCCCAGGTGATAGGAATGCAACTGACTTTTGGTTAATTTTATGCAGCAGATGCTCCATATCATGCTAATTGCTTCTTAAATGGTTACCTGTTGTCTGCTTCCACACCTTTATTGCTTGGGAACTCATTTCTTAAGAAATTAATTAGTCCATTTCTGTGCAGTTGAACTCCCAATTTACTTTTCCTTTATTCTCAGTGTAAAGGCCCCCCTTCCGTATTTGCATGTGTGTGCATATGTACACGTGTGCCTTTTATTTTTGCTATTTGTCAATTTGTCTGGAACCCTTGCCAAGTGATACTCTACTCCTCTGTCAACTTCTCCATATAAACGTATTTTGGACGATTGATTCATTCTTTGAGAAAATTGAGCCCCTACAAAATGATAGTCCTTGCTCAGGGTGTGGTTGATAAGCAGAGTATAAGAATCTCTGTTCATGTAGAATTCAACTTCTTGTGGGACAAGATAGACAATAAAGAAAATAAATCAGAAAGAAGGGTAATTCAACTTCTTGTGGGACAAGAGAGACAAAAAAGAAAATAAATCAGAAAGAAGGCTAATGTATTGGATGGTGATAAATGTTTTGGAAGAAAATGAAACAAGCAAAAAAAAAATAGGAAACGGAGGTCTGAGTGAAGAGAGATCTTACAATATGAAATAAGAGGGTTAGGGATGGTGTCATGGGAAGTGGTGTTTCAGTAAAGACCTGAAAGAGGTCAAATAAACTAATTACTTAAGTCAATAATATTTTATTAATCATTTGCACATGGTTAGCTCTTGTATTTCCTCCTAAATGTCTTATGTTGTTATAATCCTTATTTTAATGCCTAGTTTCTAAGTTTACACTATTTAAAATTTAATACTTTTGATAAATAGAGATGCATCCTAGTCATTATTTATATTTTCAAAGAAATTGTCCCAGTGATCTATGGCTGTGCAACGAACTACCTCAAAACGTAATGGCTAAAACAACAGTTTTCATGTATATATATCACAACGTCATGGGTTACGAATTGGGCAGAGCTCATGTGTATGAATCTTCTGTTCTAGTGTTGACTGAAGCATTCGTCTAACATGAATCTGGTCTAGTCTGGAGGGTTTGAGGTGATTTCATTTATGTCTGTCCCGGAGCAGATGGCTGCATAGCTGGGACTGCAGACTAAGGGCTTACACGTTGGCATTCCAGAGCCAGAGACGCAGGGTGGACGACGCCTCAAACGGCAGCTCAGGGGCCCACAAAGTGTGTCTCAAGAAATGAAAAACAGAGCCCAGCAGTTTCTTAAGAGTTGAGTGCAGAAACCGATATAGTGTCACTTCCAACATATTCTGTCAGTCAAAGTAGTCCCAGAGCTCGCCCAGATTCAATGGAATGGAATAATGATCCCAAAGAATTTGTGACCATCTATATTAGTTTTCCAGGGATGCCATAAAAAATTACCAAAAACCTGCTGGCTTAAACAACAGAAATTTATTTTCTCACAATTCTGGAGGCCAGAAGTTAGAAATCAAGGTGTCAGCAGGACATGCTGAGCAAACCCTCTAGGGGTGGCTCCTTCCTTGCCGCTCCAGCTCCGGGTGGATTGGGCAGTTCCTTGGCTTGTGGTGACATAATGCCAATCTCTCTGCCTCCATCTTTACAGGGCCTTGTTTTTCTGTCAGTTTATGTCCTCTTGTGTCTCTAATAAGGATAATGTTGGATATATAGCCCTTCCTAATCTGATTTCATCTTGATTCTCATCTGCCTTACATCTGCCAAACACTGTTTCCAAATAAGGTCACACAGTGAGGTCCTGATGGACAGAAACTATACTATCTATATTCTTCCACAAGGACAGAGGTGGAATAGCCAGGCTATCATACATGAATGATGCAAAAAACAGAAAATTAGGCCCAGAGCACTAGGATACATGGTCGTGCAAGCTTTGCTAGTTGAGAATCTGCTTACATACTATCCAGGAAACCACAATGCTCACTAGATATTTTCTCCTTTTTTTACAGTGACATGAAAAAGGTTGGTGTCACTGTGGTTGGGCCACAGAAGAAGATCATCAGTAGCATTAAAGTTCTAGAAACACAATCAAAGAGTGGTCCAGTTCCAGTGTAAGGTGCTATTTCTGCAAGGAAGTGGTGGCTGTGAAAGATGCAGTATTGCTCTGCAGACAGATGACAATGCTGCACAAACTGGTGGAAATTCCAAGCCCAATGAGACACTCAGATACGAGTACAAAAATGCCTTAAAATGGAAGTAAAAAACTCTTTTTTTCCCCTATCATTTAGTGGATGGCGGGTGGGTGTATTTTGTTTCGTAATTGCTTTTTTATATTAGTTGATGGGTTAAATTAAAATTCTTCAGCCTGAAATGAAGAACTAGCATAGAGTTATTGACTGTAAACTGACCATCATAAAAGCAAAACGAGTGAAATAACATAATGAACATGGTGGCTATGTTTACTAATAGCCACAAAAGAAAAGACTTGCGATATTTTTATACACAGAAGAAATCAGTAACAGGTATTTTGTTTCTTTAAAAGCAAGCAAAATAGAGGAAATTTATACCTCAAACTATCTGGCCATATTTACTACCCTTTCATTGTATTATTCTCTTTTATCTGTTAAAAGCTTATAGAAATGAAGTTTGTAGTTTTTTTTAAGTACTACACATTTTTAAATTGTTAGCTGAAGTATCATCATGTAAAAAAAGTCTTAATTTTGAAGAAAAGTACATATTTATTTTCTTTTGAATTGTTTTTATTGTTTTCTATTTATGCCTTGATGATTTAATTTGGATTTGTTACAGCCAAGTGCCAAATGCTCTCTCAAACTGTCAGCAGTAGGAAACATGGTAAACTAGATATAGAGAATGAAGGGTTTCTTTCCAGGTTTTTTGAACCACCCACTTAAATGTATTTGTATCTATATCTATCTATATATATATAAAGAAAGAAACCAAATTCTTTCCCTGTTCATATACTAGCTGAACTTCACAAAATCTGAATTATCCCATCCATTTTTGTCTCTCCATTTATTATAAACTTTATGCTCCTAATTTAGTGTAATATACTGGCTTGTATGTAATAGATTCTCAATGACATAACTGCTCTGCTCTGGTGCTTAGGAAACCATCAACTTCCTCCACTGGTAAAGAAGCTATATCCAAGCTCCTGAATAAAGAATAGCTACACTGGAGAGAATTGGAATCCTATTTAGATTGCTGCATTAATTGGCAACACAGCCTATAGTCCAATGCACGAGTTAAAAAAATCACTTGCTGACTGGCTTTGAAATGTCACTTAATATCTTTGCTTAAACTTGTTGAGCTGTTTATAGGGAATGATGATAACTAAACTACTCATCTCCATCACTGGGATTTAAATTAATTAAGGATTATGATCACTGATAGCAGGTATTACTACCTTTAAGAGTCTCCCACTGAAATCCATTTGTTGTACTATTGCTATATAACTTTGAAGCATTGAACTTCTTTGCATTTATTGAACATATAATTTTCAAAATAGCTGGCTATCTAGCAGATGACTCAGAATCTATACAGTGGACATATCTTGCATTACCAGAACTTAGACTTACCATTCCATGAAGGACAACTAGGGGAATATTCAGGAATATTTGAAAAGGTATACCTGGTGTAGATCTAGCCACTAATATATCATGAAGCAACATTTTAATTCTATCTATATTCTTTCCAATGCTGATATGATCATGCTATGGGAATAAGAAAAACATATGTCACAAGGGAAGAATGGGTGATACAATGTGGCAATCTTATGCAAAATGGAACACTATACAGTTTATAATCACAGATCAAAACCCACAATTGCTAATCTCTTAAAAATTAAGTATAATATGGCTTTGGTTGTGTTCCTTCATATATGAGATTATTTCTTAAATTTCTGCAATATTCCTTACAGTCAAATCATCCTACTAGCATTCTGTGTTGGATATATAAGAACATAAATTTTTTTAAAAGATACATGCAATAATGAACTTACAAATTTCACTTAAGCCTGCTAGAAGCAGCTGCAATTTTTTTTTTCAAGTCAGTCATTTTGTGTTGTAGAATGTTAGATTGAGGTCTAAATCTGACTTAATATCATATTTTTCTTGCAGACCAGCAGTGACTTTCTTAGGTACTATTCAAGCAGACCCAACAAAACCTGTGCATTTCATGAAATAGAGGTTGAGGATTTTTTAATCTATTTCCCTTCTTTTGGCTGTAGTTTCCATTTGAAAGTAGAGGTTGTATACACAGTGTATTGCGCCTCATTTTTTCACTATTTTTCTATCTAACCTCTTATAAATTTACTTTACACAATTCTTACCCTGTACATATGTAAACATAACAGTGTACGATTCTAAACTGTGGGGTAGAGGTACTAGAATGCTTATGGCCATCTCTTTGTACAGGAACTGCATTGACCTTCAATCAACATGAAACCACAACTCCTTTACAATATTATGTACCATATTATCTGTTTTGTATCTTAAATTTGATTTACATATATTATTTATTTATGGTAACTCTCCCAGTTTATGCTATAATATCAATTAAGCCATATATAAATGTGACATGATTGGCAATATGTATTTACTTTAAACTTGTATTTTCAAAACACTGCTCATTTAGTTTATGTTGTACAATGTAGATGGCCTCTTACTAATGTAAAATGATTTGTAGTGGAAACATTTATATTTTTATAATAAACATACTGAAAATATTTTTTACAGATTGAAATACACAAGTGGTCTTTGAAGCTTTTTTAAATATTATGAAAATATGTGCTTATTCAAATAGCAAAATAATGAAATTTATATAAGTCACAAAGAATGTGCTTCTGTTTCTTCTTTCTCCATTAGTAAGAAGGGATTCAAGTCGTGCAATCCACATTTTTTTGTCTAAATCTTATTATCAATAAGCTAGAAAAACAATCAGTAAATACGATCTCCATCCTTAAAGGACACAACAGTAGTTCTCTTTTGATTGTAAGTGACAAAACCAAATAAATTTGTTTAAGGAAAAGATATAAATGTTTTAGCTCATGTTACTGCAAAGCCTGGAGATGAACTTCCTAGCTAATAGATCTAGATCTAGCACAACTGAATCGAGGAGGAAATCTTAACTCTATGTCTTCTTCACCTGACCCTATTTTTCTCCCAACTAGGTTAGTTTGCAAACTGTATCTTCTCTAATATTGCTCAAGTTAATATGATTCTACCTTGTAATTCCTGTGAGATACTTACTGTCCCTCGGTTGTTCCAAGGGATATCCTGGGGCCTTGCTTAGCTCCCAAGCCCTCTGTGCAGGAAAATGAATTACTGAGATTGGCAAATTACTGTGAGAATGGATGACTGTGCTTGCCCTTGGAGGCAATGGATTGGGTCATTTTGAATTGATTATCTACAGGGATTAGAGGTGTCATATTGGTTACGCCCAGAAGAAAATCAGAATAACATTTATGAAAAGAGAAGGAATTTGGGACAAGCCAAGAAGACAAGTAAAATTCAAAAACAAACAACCATAACTGCAAATAACCCTCTAAGAAACACCTGATACTTTATATAAAGTAGGTCCCTGGTCATCTTCAATCTACTTAAAGAAAATAATTATACGTGAAAATCAAAAAAGCTAACTCACAACATAAGGCAAGATAAGACAAGTGATCAAGATTTTCATAGAAATGCAAGTAGACAGGGAGAGGTCACAAGTCGGATCTGAGCTTTCTTGAGGGAGAGATAGCATTTGATCATGTTAAGTGGCGTAGAGAACGATTTGTAAGCAGGTTAACTAAGTGAAGGGGAAGAGGTAAAGAATATATTTATACATCAAATAAATATCTTATTAAGCACTATTATGAGACAGGTATTTTGCTGTCATCATTTACAAGTTGCCTCATTAAATATTCTCAACAATCCTGTGAATAGATATTATTCAAGAGGTAAGCGAATCAAGCAAGGCTCTGAATGTCAGTTACCTTCCCAAGGTCACCCTAGTAAATAGGTAAATAGATATTTCAAACTGTAATCTTCTTATTTTGTGTTCTTTCCATAACATAATTGCTACTGTTATCTCAAAAATGTTCTGAGGACATGAGAGTGAGTGGCAATTAGCAAAAATGGTTTGGGGGGAGGCTGTAGGTTAAGTAGATGATATGATGTTAGAAGTATATTTTGATTGTAGTCATGAAGCTATGCACTTACTCTTTGATAGTGGTAATAGAATGCAAGAATCGAATACGTACAAAGACGTATAAAGAAAGGAGAATTAACAGAATTTAATAATTTGATATAAGAATTGTTCAAAAGGTAGGAATCAAAGTGAATCATAAGATGCAGATCCTGAGTGTTTTTTCAAATAATGGCGCATGAGTGGAAGGAGAGAATAAGGAGGATTTAGTTTAACATTATGAATTTCCTAAATTTATGATGTTAGACAAACCTTAATAAGTTAATAGATAATGAAGACATAAGTCTGAAGCTTTAGAAAAAACATATTTCAAAGGTAAAAGCTGTCTCTGACACTATGTAAAGATCTACATATCTTTACTTGTGGTGTATTTACACGTATCTTTATCTTGGACCATCTTTGTTGTGTTAATGCTAACTGCTATAATAGTTACATCTCCAAATATCATCATCTTAAAATAATAAAAGACAAAGTTTTAAACACAGAATAATCCCAAGTAGCTGTTTGCCCTCGTTTGCCAGGTGGCTTGCTAGCAATGATCTCTCTCACCCTCTCCATTTTATGGACTGTAAGGCTTTGGAATCCTTTGCTTCCAGCCTGTAAAATGGAAGGAAGGGTTGTTGTGGCAGATTTTATGAGCCCTGCTTGTGAATGGTACATATCACTTCTCTCTTTTCATTGACTAGAACTCAATCATATTGCTGTATTTAAACTGCAAAAGAATGTGGAGGAAGGAGTGTGCCTAAATAGAAAAGGAAAGAGTTTTTGGACTCCATATATCAATCTCTGCCACAAGTCCTTTTTACATATATATATATATATATAAAATATGTAAGAAGCAGATAGTTCTAAAAGGCAATTAAGGAAACATCAGTCTCTTGCTAACTCCATGCATTTCTTACTCTCTACAGGCAACCATTTTCAATTTCTCTCATTACGTGAATGTGATACTTAAGTGAATGGCATCTGTGTCTGCTATGGGCATTCACTGGTCACATCTCTTTTCCAGAGGGAACTTTTCGGGAGAGCAATTGAGTGACAACCTCAAACTGTTGTACTTTCAAAATCTCCAGCACAGTTCACACCAGGCCATGGAGCATGGAGGGACTACTGGAGTCAGCACAGTTCTTCTCAAATCAAGGATACCTTTGAGAAGCCCTCTCGAATCTCAGCCTGGCGGAGGCTTTCTAAGAGCTGCACTACAGTGTGAGCTTCCTACATGATTCTCCCTCCTTTGCTCTCTCTTTTCATTAAGTGTCTGACACACATCTCAGTCTAAAAGCACCCAACACCTTGTCTTACTCCCTGTCCTAATCCTTCACAGGCATTTCACCAAAACATTTTTTTCAGGTCTACTTCCTTCTTGGTGTCTGCTTCTTGAAGGTTTTAAACTGAGGCAATGACTCTGAAGTTGATTAACCTGGAAATTGAAATGTCATCCTTTATTCTTCCCTCTATTTCATTTTAGATCACCTATGCCATGATGACATCTTGGGAATGCTAACTCCGATTCTTTTCTCCCTCTCCCACCACAACTGCTCTGCTGGTTCCTCGTTACTTGTCTGGGTTGTCAATGGAATCTCCTAAGTAATGCACTGCTTCTAGTCCTGATACCTACAATATCAGCCAGACTAATATATTAGGGAAAATTTAATTTTTGTAGTTTCTCTTACAAATGAAAATGCCTCAGGGGCTGTCAGTTTCTATGAATGAGTAAAGCAAGTGAAGAGAGTGGTGAATCATAGAACAGCCCTCATTCCTCCGAAAACAACTTATCAAGGACAGGGCTGCAAGATCCAAGGTGAATTCCTCATCTCTCAAGAGAATTCCTAATCTGAGTTTCTTTGACAAACTTTTATATATTTTAAGTGTGGTAACCCATCTAATAACAGAGACGCATCCAATGGGCTGAACTGAGCCTGCAGCTGCCAACTTATTTCTAGAATACTGACTACTATTTAGTATTGGTACATAAAACCTGCCTTGAATAAAACCCTGCTTCTCTCCATAGTCTTCTGTCTGTCTACTACCTCTTCACACTGCACACAACTACACTGAACCACTTGTAGTTCTCTGAATGTGCCTTATTTGTTTTGTTTTTTATTCATCAGAGCCTTTGAAATTTCTCTTCCTTTGTCCAGAACCACCTAGCCAATCTCTATTCATTCTTCAGATCTTATCTCCCTCGCACTAGGCTAGGTGTCCTTTTATTGTGCAGCAAAAGAACCTTGTGACTGGTCCTGCACAACACATCATTTTATATTGAAATGACCTCTTTGTTATGCCCCATCTCTGCTTGTGCCTGAGGGCACCGCGAACAGGAACTTGGCCTTGCAAACCACTGAGCTCCCTTGTCCACTGCAATGCCTGGTATAGAATGAGCATGGAAAACACTGAGGTGAGATAAAGGTATTAAAATAATTTTTTTATCATATAATAAAGAGAAATGTCCCTGATTCTTTGTGTATGTGTTTCCTTATAGGGAAAAGTGTACATTTTCTTTGGGTCAATAAATCTAGTTAATGTTCTAGTTGTGTATCTTGGATCATTGAACATACTACTTTCTTCCAGAACTGGTTCATTTTCATAGAATTTCATGGACTCATTTCATTGGTCTCAATGATCCCATTTTTCTTAACACAGTTAAGTCGTTTAAGCAGACCCTTGAACCAGAGCTTAGCTGTAAAAATTTAACAAGGTAAATGCCAAAGCTTTTCTGGTCCTTTCTACTCTCTTACTATGTACAAATAATGTCAACATGTCTACTAAAAACCACCCTTCTTATGGGGCATCTGAGACACACATTCTGTTAACCCAGGGGATCTAGACACAATTTGGGAAAATAAGTGGTAGAATTAAATACACCATAAAATGAAGATTTTGGAGGTTTATAGAAGTCCTCACCCTGAAATTCTCTGGGAAAAGCCAGTTACAAATTGGTGGATAACAGTAACAGTTTAAATCGCATTTTCCCACTAAGTGGACTTTCATATTTCTTCTTTGAAGAAAGATAATTTTCTACTTAAATTAGAAATAGTAGAAGTGACAATAGTAATAATAACAAATAAAAAATTTTAATTTGCTTAGTAATTTCTATCATATATATTCTATTTTCACAAAAAATGGGCACCTAATCTAGGTGATGTGTGTGTGTGTGTGTGTGTGTGTGTGTGTGTATACACACACATACTATTTATCTATGCCAAATAATAATAATTATCAATGAGCATTTACAACGTGCCAAGCACTTAGTATATGTGATTTTTATCAATTTTCCACAAAACCTTATGAAACAAGTACTGTTATTATCTACTTTATAGGTTGATGCTTAGAGTGGTTAGTAATCATACAGGTCATACAGCTAGCAAGTAGAAGAACTGAAGTCAAAATCAATTCCAGGACCCTTTCTCTGAATGACTACACTCTATTACTTGTCAGCATAATATCACTGAGGATAAAGTTTGAAGAACAATTATGAAATGCATTCTGGGTATAAGATCTTCAGTAGTCTCCATTTTGTCACATTGTAATGGGCATGATACTCAGTGACTCTACTGTAGAGACCTATTTCTGCAGAATCCTTTGATTCTTACTGCCATGGTGGAAGAAGGAATAGCAGTTACCCTTGATTTCATTTCTGTGAACTCCATTTCAAGAGCATGAGATTTGTCTGACATATGGAGAACCCTAAAAGTAAACATGCTCCCTTGAACATTCAACAAATAATCTAATTTGGAAACACCAAATACCACAAGGAAAAAGCAGTATTCTTGTGTTTTTTCTGACAAATTTCCACATCAATGATTTATGGAAGTGTGTTAGGTTTGGGATTCTTATCTGAAACCAAGAAAAAAATCCTCACAGCTTTGAAGCCTGTCACCCTCGATGATGGAAGACAAAACCTTGGAATGTTTGCTAAAATCAAGGATGAGAGAACACAGAATGTCATGTACTATCAAG
Organism: Smutsia gigantea; assembly: GCA_032199065.1. Lineage (NCBI taxonomy): Eukaryota > Metazoa > Chordata > Mammalia > Pholidota > Manidae > Smutsia > Smutsia gigantea. Next base: position 108,303 of record JAVSCE010014389.1, on the reverse strand, counting down.
AACTTACTGACTTTCATATGGTTCTCATTAATTCTCATACATGGCAAGTCAAAAGCCTTGGGAGGAAGCCAATACAAATTGTTACAGATAACACTATCTGAATTTAACTGCCATAGGTAAGCTTCATATAATAAATATATATTTCATATCAGCAACTCAGCAAACTCAGAAACACAAAAACAGAAAAAGGCTCTAGTTAAAATTCTATTTGGATACTGTCCTTCACGAATGCTCAATTTGCCAATATTACTATTTATCTGTGGATGGAGATCCCTTAATACTCATTTTCTTTCATGTTTCTGACTGTAGAGATTTTATATATATACTGTATATACTGTATTTTTTCATATTCTGGAATATTGAAGTCATGTTACAGTGCTATCTTAGGGTAATACAACTGTTTCAATACATGAAATAGACTAAATTGTTCTATTTTCAAATTTCCAAAGACATTTTGAAAACAGGAATGTTCTTCTTTGTTTTATTGGCTGTTGTTCAGTTTGAGGCATTATTTAAGCATGGAAATTTTGAACATGATACTGCTTGTAATTTTTAGCTTAATAGAAATGAATTTTCTATTAGATGCCTAACACAGTGCCTGGCATATAACAGGTAAGTAGGCACACAATAAGTATTTGTTGAATGAATTTTAAGTGTATTGTTAAAGGACAAATGATTAATATTACCTTTCTCAACTACTATGGCATGGATCCAGTGAATAACATACAATTTTGATCCACTTAGGTTAGTGTTTATCTCATTTAGAGAGGCATAGAGTTTTATAGAGTATTAGGCAAGTCTAATCTAATACATAACCTGGTATGTTCATGGTCTGGCCCATAGAATAAACTCATAATTTTTTGTTGAATGATAAATATTTTTAATGCAATATCACTATAGGTAACAAAAGAATCCTATTATATCTTTTCCTGCTGTGAAGGAAGGAAATACGTAAGTGATAAATGACTTACAACATTTAAAGAATTAGTAAATGTCAAGGCCAAGAATAAGAGTAATTTTTTTTGAGAAATTCTTTTCTTTGAAAACAGCTTTCACATAAAGGAGATCAAAAAATATTAAAGCAAAGTTTTCTTGTTTTTGTTTTCAAAATTAATGTTCCTGTTATTATGGTTATATAACATCACATGGTGGCTTAAAACACTAAGTTACTTAAAGTCTATTATCTCTCATATTTTCTGTGGCTCAGGAATTCACACATGGCATAGTACAGAGAAATTTTCTTTGCTCCATTTTATCTGAACCTCAGATGGAAGACTCAAAGCCTGGGGGATGGAATCTTCTGAAGGCTCATTCAGTCTCATGTCTAGTTATTATTGTTAGCTGTCATTTGGGGACATAGCTGAGCTATTAGTTGGAACACTGATACATGGGCCTGTCTTTATGACCTGGGCTTATTCACAACATGGTGGCTATTTCCACATATAAGCATTCTAGGGAAGAGAGTGGAGAAAGAGAGGTATCAAGAATTGTGGAGAGTCTGAGATTTTACCCTATTTGTAAGAACAAGTTAGCCTAACATACATTTATGGATAGTGGTGGATGACATGAGGAAAATATGAAGACAGTGGTGGAAGACATTGTTTCTGAGTCAGAAACAATGGACAGTTTGGTACTTTTAGCAATGGTGTAGTCAGAGTGTCATTACTTTCATGTGCTGGTTCTCCAAGCACCAATTTCCAGAGAGTAATGGATTTTTCTAAGTTTTCTTTGATGTCTCTTATCAGCATTTTATAATTTTCACCATAGCAATCCTGTATAGGTTTTGTTTAATTTATACCTAAATACTTCATTTCCTTTGGTGCAGTTATAAATGATACTGTGGTTTTGATGCCAGTTTCCATGTGTTCATTGTTGATTCCTAGAAAATGGTTAAGTTTTTGCTTTGATTTTATATCTTTCTACCTTGTTGAACTCACTTAGTAGTTCTAAATTTTTATTTTTTGTACATCCTTTGGAAGTTTTCTGTGTAGACAACCATGCCATCTAAAATTCATGATAATTTTATATCTTCCTCCCCGAGCTTTATGCTTTTCATTTCTTTTTCTTGCATTATTGGTCTAGCTACAACTTCTGGTAGTATGTTGAGTGAGAGTGGTGAGCAAGCATCCTTGCCTTGGTCCCAGTCTTAGGAGAGATTATTCAGTCTTTCACCATTAAGTAAGATGTTAGCTATAAATTTTTTGTAGATTCTTTTTATTACTTTTTTAAGTTGAGGAACTTCTCTACTTTAAGTTTTTGAGTTTTTTCATGAATGGGGTGTTAGAGTTTTTCAAATATTTTTTCTTGTCTCAATTGGTATGATCATGTGATTTTCTTCTTCAGCTATATATAGAGAGATATATTGATTGATTTTTGAATATTGAACCAGATTTGAATCCCTGGACCATATCTCCCTTGTTCATGGTTTATAAATATTTAATACATTTCTAGATTCAATTTACTAAGGCTTTTTTGAGAATTTTGCACTTAAGTTAATGAGAGATATGTAGATGTAGGTTTCTTTTTTTATTTCTTTATTTCTTTATTTTGCTTGTCTTTTAGTATCAGTCTTCATTAAAAAGATTGAAAATTATACCCATTTATTTTATTTCTGGAAGAAATTGCATAAAAATATGTTAATTCTTCTTTAAGTGTTGATACAATTCTCTAGTGATATTATGTTGGTGTGATTGGTTTCTCAGGAGATTTTGAATTACTAATGCGATTCATTTAATGGCAGTGGAACTTTTTAGTTTATTTCATTTTGGTTGAGTTTTGATCATGTTATCTTTGAGAAATTTACCTATTTTAATAGATTGTCAATTGAGCGTAAAGTGCTTTCTACTATTCCCTGTCTTTCTAATGGCTAAGGAGTCTGGAGTAATATCACTTGTTTCATTATTTTTAGTTTTATTAATCTTTCTAGATGTTTAACATGTTTATTATTTGTTTTTTCTTGGAAGAACAATATTTTTGTTCCAATGATTTTCTCTATTGCTTTCCTGTTTTGGTTTTTGTTGGTATTTTCTCTTATCTCTATTATTTATTTGCTTTTATTTGCTTGGGGGAATGATTTTTCTCCTTTTCTAGTTTCTTTAGGTAGGAACTTAGATTATTTATTTGAAGTCTTTTCTCTCTTAAAATAACTATACAGTAATATAATTTTTTCTCTTATCACTACCTAGGCACATCTCATTAATACTGATATCTTTTGTTTTAATTTTCAATCAGTTCTATGTATATTTCATTTCCTTTGAAACTTACCCTTTTAATCATGGCTTATTTAAAAATGTGTTATTTAATTTTCATGTTTGTAGATTTTCTTGTCTTTCTGTAGTTGATTTCTGGTTTGATTCTATAATAATTAAAGAACATATGCTATATTATTTCTAGTCTTTTAAATTTGTTGAGGTTTCTTTTATGACTCAAAATATAGTCTATCTTGGTGAATGGTCCATGGGCACTTGTACAGATGGATATTATGTTGTCATTGGATGGAGTATTTTTATCAATGTGTATTAGATCTTGGTTTATAGTGGCTTTCAGTTTTTCTATATCATTGCTTACTTTTTCTCTATCATTTCTCTCTAATGGAGTTTTGAAGTCCTCAACAAAAATTGTGAGTTTGACTATTTTTTCTTTCAACTCTATTCATTTTGGCTTTATGTATTGAGAAGCTTTGTTTGGTATATACACATTTAGGATCACTATGCCTTCTTGGAAGATTGATTCTTTTATAATGTAATACTTGTCTTTGTCCCTACTAATTGTTTTATCTGATACAAATATAGTCACTCCTGCTTTTTAAAATTAATTTTTGCATTATGTATTTTCTTGTATCATTTTATTATTAACATAATTATGTCATTATGTTTGAAGTGAGTTTTCTGTAGACTCCATATAGTAGGGTCTTGATTTTACATCCATTTTGCCAATGTCTACCTTTTAATTGCTATATTTCAATGATTTATTTGTAGAATAATTATATTGTAGTAGCTTATGGTCTGTCGATGTACTGTTTATTTTGTTTTTCATTCTGCTCTTTCTCTATTTTTGTCTTCCTATAGCAATCTTTTCTTTAGAATTATCTTTTGGTTTATTTTTAATGTTTTTTAGTTTCCCTGTATAATTTTGTTAGTAATTGCTCAAGGTATTATAACAAACGTGTAAGTCTGAACATACATATAAATTCTCATAATGTTTCAGTGCATAAATGAGTCTGTTTTTCACCTCTACTAAATAAGAATTGGTCTAGATGTTTTCCATAGGTCTGTCCTGTAGTAACATCTTGTAATGTGTGGTTAATATTCAGGATTATAAATTTATTTTCATTTGAAAATTATAGTGTTACATATGGAAAAATAAAACCCTAGGACCTTACTACATATTTTGATTTTTAAGTTAGAAACAATTCATATATATACACACACATAAATCCATTAAAATACATTTTTAACTGGTCATTCTTTTAGTAGGAATTAAGATAAAAGATGATTTATTACTCATGCTATTGAGCAGAGTCTTTTGAACTGGTCTGTTCAGAGTTTAAGAAGTTAATTGAAAACAGCTCAGTATCCTTTTGGTTGGTTATAATAATTCTGGATTATTTGGCACATGGGAGGAATTCTAGTGGTTCTTCCCTTTTCCAGAAAAAATCACATTCATTTATTGTTGGATTGTCTGTACCTTTGCATATTAATAAAAGCATCAATGGCTTTAAAATGTGTAAAAACCACTGTTGTAAGCTCAGAGCTGTGATTTGCTTATCTGGTTGCAGATCAATGAACAACAGAGGCAACAGAAATGAGAGTGTCAAAGTAGTTGAGCTATCTAACAGTGCTAAAAAAAGCTGAAAAGTCCATGCACTTATGCAATAGACGGAGATCATGTGGTTTTTGTTTGTATGATTGTTTTGAGATACAAATTCTGTGTCAGGCATGATTCCAGGTAAAAATGTAGTGAAGATGGGTGTTGAAGCCTGAAAAACTTCTAGTTCTTTTTGACTCCATCAAGGGCTCAGCTATTAAGATAATTTGCTCTTCCCACCATCAATATGTCATTAAATAAACCCACATTTTTTGAGTGAGCTGCGTTTTTCTTTGTTCTCTACATTCTGACTAAAGGGCACCTTTAGTCACTACACTGTACACTTCTGGAAGATTGGCTAAAACAACCTTTATTTGTATGCCCCCAAGTGTTCTGAGTACTAAAGGGCTTTTTAAGAGTGAATATTTTGAATGAGTAAGTGAATAAATGTGAATATAATCAGACATTATATATCAGTGTAAGTATTTCCTGTTACACTTGTTAAAAAGTCTGTGGTGGAAAGGAATCGGCATTTAAAGTCAAACCGAGTTCAAGACCCTTGGCTGTTTTTTATTATTGAACTTAGTGCTGGCAGAATTCTAGAAATTCAGTTTCCTTACCATGTATATAAAAATAATTATATGAATGAAGTTAACAGAGTTGGGAGGATAAAATGGCATATTGTAGGTAAAGTGTTTTCCTCAGTTTACCTACTCACATAGTAGTTTTCCTTTCCTTATTTACTTATCATGGTCCAGTGAAAAGCCTGGTTTTAGGATTTATATTCATCAAAATTGACCTCTGAAGGAAATGAGCTCAAAAGGTAAATTTTGGGGAGCCATTTGGAGCAAATGTTAGATGCTTGGCCAACTCAGATAACATTTTTGAGCTTAAAATTGATCAATAATTGTTTTCAAAATACAGAAAAAGTCTCCTATTTCTCATTGCTAACAAAGTGACTTTTTTTTGACATGTGAAGTATGTAATAATGAAAGTTATACAAGGTAATAAGCCTCTTTCAGTAAAACAGAATTTTTTGACTTTCAATGGAAGCTATTTTTTAGGCCCAACTTAAATAATACAAAACTTAATTTCCATTTCTTGATTTTAAATTATAAGCCATATATTCCTAGTTTGCAGTGGACTACATATATTTAGAGGGCTGGAAATGTTTCAAATGAGTAGATACTAAGTGTGTTGTCTCCTCCATGAGCATAGTTTCCTGCTATGTAGGACACATAAATTATTAGATTTAGTCTGAAATGATTAAAAATGTTTCCAATTTCTTTTAACAATTAAAAGGAAAAATGTGAGGCTCTGAGATCTGATACATTCAGCAAATTTTTATTCTGATTAAAAGAACTGTTTGATGTTAAACAGTAAGGGCATGGAAAAAATGGGCCAGCTATTTGATTCAAAGTGGTTGGTAGGGAAGAAAATATGACTCTTATGCAGGGTTTTAGCCCTGTGTAGCTTTGTGATTGTATTTGTTTACCCATGGTGGAAATCTCCTTATTAAATTGTGGGCAAGAGACCCTTTTATTGGTTTTCCTAACAGAAACTGCTTATTTCAGGAAGCATTAGATTAAAATGCTAGATGCAGATCTCTGGAGTTGATCTCATAACAGAGTTAGAGCACATTGACTTGATTCTTAGACATGTGCAGGAGACAGACAGTTTCCTAAAGGGCTGGATGCAATTTATTCTTTTAGTTATAAAACCAATTTTAACAAATTTTTTTAGCCTTAGTAAAGACAGGGACATACTCATCAAAAGATGAAGTTTAATAAAGCCTCTTCTTCATTTTAATTTTCATTGTGTGCGTCAACTAAGCCTTACATTACTATAAAAGACTACTTAAAAATAAAAATCTAGTTCTGTACGTACAGATGAGCCATTGTTGGTGGGTATGCTCTTATTAGCTGTTATACTATCAACACTGTTATCAACATGGTGCTGATTTTGTATTTTTGTTTCCTCTTCTCCACTGCTAGCTATGTATTTCTCTTGTTCTTGCGCCAGTTGGGCCATACATCTTGTGTCCTAAACCATATGGAGCATGTTTTTGTATGAACTCTCATGATTGAGGACATCTGTCTCAGCCCCTACATTTGCCTTTAGGGGATCCTTGCATCAGTTAATGATACAGCCTAACAGCATGTTTTTTTATCATGAAGTTGGCCATATACAGCTTTACTGGGGATTCTACTGTTTTCATTACTAAAGAAGCATATGGAAGAGTCTGTATTGTATCTTTTTTTCTATTTTTTTGTTTTTCTTCCTCTCTCCTTCCCTTCTCCCTTATTTTTATTAATATTTACTGGGTATCAACCATGTGCTAGGCAGAGAGTATGATATTCCAAATTGCATGTTTTCTTTACTATAAAGATCATTTGCAATTTCTAAGTGCAATTCATTTTTCCATTCAATTTCTTGTTCTGAGTATAATTTGGATGCCCTAGTGTATGTGTTACTTTTTTTATCTTTTATTATAAATAATATGATTCAGATTCAACTTTTGTAGACTTTTCTGAGAAATATTCTAAATGACTCTGTCTAAAATGTCCATAATGCCTCATAAGTTGACAGCTAAAATGTTAATAGTTCTAGTCTGAAATTCTACTAATAATTCCTATTTTATAGATGTTTGTCATAATTTAGTAATAGGCATATATGATAAATATTAAAGTCAATTTCTAACCACTTCTAAGTGCTTATAGTAACTGCAAATAGATAGGAAGTACAGTGATATATCATTGGTACTCTCATAAACACTAAGAAACAGATATAAAATATGCAAAATTATTAAATCAATTACATTACATATGTTGTTGATTTTTAATTTATACTTTGTACAATAACAGTTTCTTTCTTTATTCAAACACAAACTTTATTGAAAAATCCCTAGAATCCCAGTAGAATGATGTAAACTACATGGCAGACTTTTGTCTTAGTATTTTTTTTCTCAAGGGTGAATTGTCACTAGTCTCACTTATTGCTAAATGTGTGTTCAGTTATGTTTCTATATAATTCCAAATCGTAGAGGTGAATGTATTTAGACAGTCTCAGTGAAAGCATATCAACTAGTGAATTGGAAATACTAATATTTATTTACTCTTCCTAGTGCTTCTATTTACTCTTCATAATGTGTAATATTTGTTCAACAGACATATTATTGAATATCTATGGATGTGCTGGGAACTGTGTGTAATACCCTAAAGATACAGAGGTGAACAAGATGTTATCTTTACTCTGGGGAGTCTACTTGTGGTTAGTACTGAGAGGAAGATAAAGAGAAAAATGACAGATTTTTGTTTTCAAGGGCATATTTTCTTAAATAGCATGTATGTAAAAATTAGTATGTTTTTATGCCAGCCGATGATGTGAAGATATTGACATTCCCAAAATGCAAACATAATTCTTCACTATAACTTATTTTTTACATAGCATTATTACGATTTATATAGCATAAAATCTATCCATTTGAAATGTATACAATTGTGATGATTTTTAGCGAATTTTCAGTCAGGCTACCATCACCACCATCCAGTTTTATAATACTTTTCTCATCCCAGAAAGTTTCCTTGTGCACTTTTGCAGTCCCTGTTCCCAATCCCAGCTCCAAACAACCACTCAGCTGCTTTATATCTCTTCTCGATTGATTTTCTTTTTCTAGAAATTACATTAAAATGCAAAGATACATAATGTAGGCTATAACATATGGAGTTTTGTTAAAATTTTTTTGTGTTTCTCAGCTTCCATTTTGCTAGGAAAACTGTATTTCAGATGGCATTTTGAAATATGGAAGATGTCTTTTGACTAAGAACTTTCAGGGTACCAACTTGAACTCAGGCAGCTTGGCCAAGAAACCCACCAACAATCTTCAGAGAAGAAACAAATGGAGGTGTAGGTGTGGGACATTTTGACATTGCATTAAAAAACCCTGTTTTCCCAATATTACACCATGCAGAGACAATGCCATACAATATGATTGCCAATACTGAAGTTCTCAATTTTTTAAAGAATGACTCCTTTACAATTTTGATTTTAAGTCTTCTGGTACAAGCTAGAGACTAATATTTTATTTACTGCCTTTTGTGAGGCAATACTCCACAGAAAAATATTTCTTTCAATCCTTTACCATAATTAAGGTGTAGATATTATTTCCTTCATTTTATAGATGTGGAAACTGGGCCTTCTAAAAGATCAGACGTTTATATAATGGCACAGCTAGTAAGTGATAACAGATTTTAAAGCAGGTCTGTCTAATTCTAAATCCACTGCTTTACTTTCTCAAAAATTTGAAATACTTTAACATTATTAATTCAGTGGTGGCAGTAGATATTTTTTCTGGTGTTGTTTAATGGTTACCTTAAGACATAAAACAACACTTAGCACACAATGGAGTTTCAATTAACCAATCAGCTGGTTAATCATTTCAACAGTTATTAAATACTATGCTAGTTACCTGAGATTAAATATAAGAATAAGAAATGGAATAAATGTCCATATAGTTTTCACTTGTTCTTAAAATTTTCCCCTCATAATGTATCTCAAATTACAGGAAATTTCTACTTTAAAAAATTTTAAATCTACATCTGAAAAGGTAGACATCTCTCTTTGCCTTCCCTAAAGCAAAGTTTAGGCCACACGGCTGCACCAGCTGATACAACTTCTATTTGGTACACAGATTGTGTTATTGTTGTTTTCCTTTTTAACTACATCCATCACAACTACCACTCTTCAATTATTTAAATTTTTGAGAAGTAAATGCAATTAAAATACATTTAAATGCAGTCTGAGACTCTGTTGGGAAGTAATGCTGTCAGGACAGAATTTCCAATCTGGCGTACTGGAAATTTTTAGCAATAACTAAAATTTGAGCGTGTTTCCATCTGCAGGACTTTCACACACTTTTTATCAGGTACTAAACAAACACTGAATGTTAATGCCATCAAATTTTGCTGAATTAGTGTTTGGTGTAACTCCTTTCATATTAAAAATTTCACCCACTTAACTTCACCAGAAGTAGTGTTTTCACAATGCATGGTAATGACAAAGAGAGTGACAGGAAGAGAGGGAAGTGCCATCAGGTTCAGAGTCAAATGTAAAAAAAAAGCTACTTTTTTCCTATCAGTTATCTTTTCCATCCCAGTAAAGAAAAATGAATGCATTTGCAAAATGCTTTTCAAAATTTAATAATTTCTTTATTTCCAGCTTAAATTAGAGACCTTATTTCTGAAACTCTATGTGTGTATGTATATTAATGTCATGTTAGAAAAGACATATATTATATATAGGATGTATTTGACTTGTTACTAAAAGTTCGCTGTCAAAAATCTGCTGAGGTAATTAACCCCAGCAATTGTAAGTGTATTAGTAACTAATACTCATAACAATATTTTGTGCCTGAAGTTTTATACAATTTTCTCATCATCGTTCATACTTTTCGTCTTTCATTTATTTACTAGGAGTTCGAAATCAGGTGGTGGGACCACATCATTAAACCTACCATTCAAAACCTTTATCAAGATATTGGAAATTTAAAAATGACTTATGCATGGATGTGGTGCCCAAGAAGCAGACAGAAACCCAGGGGTGTTTCTATATGCCTTCCAATAGTAATGAAAAAACGGAAGTTATCTGTGATCTTAGAAGATGGTTAAGGAAAAAGTGAAACCTGAAACTAAGGAAACAAAAGTTTAGACAAGATAATCCCAACATCAGAGAGAACATTTGTCATTGTCAGAACTCCAAAGAGCAATAAAGCTTTAATCCATTTCATGGACCCCAGGCCTCATGGTCTAGTAATTCTTATGTCACCAAACCATCTTATGATCTGTATGAAATTACAGTGTGTCACCACTCTACATCTGCAATCTTAATGTTTCCGTCCTTTGATTGCATGACAAGAAAACTCTTGAACCAGAGCGCTCCACTTCACAGGAATTGGACAGAACCAGCTGCTCATAATTTTGGAATTTTTATAAGGGCTTTTTAGTTCCAGAATCCCTGTCTGACTCTATTTATTTTCAGAATTCTTCAGGAAAAATTCTTAGCTGTGTCTTAGTACCTTAAACATTTTTTAAAATACTGAGAAAGACTTCCTAAGTTTCCCATAGACTTACTGTCTTCCTCCATTGTTTCTTTAATTGTATAAGAGTTATGGAACCTAGAAAGTGCCCACTTAAACTAATACTCACTGATTTCAAAACAAAACATTTTTAGATGGGTTCATCGTTCCCCCCAAAATGAACAGTATTGTCTAGAATTAACATTTACCAAAACTGATATCATAATAGATTACGCATGTACTTTAAAAATGTTTGGGTTGGGAAGCATCGAAAGGGATTGTCGACTGCTTTTATTGGGTATGAACAAACTAAGCGGAGCTTAGAAATGTAATTGATGGGAAAATAAATTTCAGAGTATACATAATTGTTCAAAACTCTTTGTGCCCACTTTCGCTATACCCCGGAATACAAACTTATGGAAAGCTCTTTGATAGCCCTATGAATGGTTAATGATATTTTATTTGGCTTTGATTTTCCTCCCTCAACACAGCAAATATATGACACAATTTACTGTTTTGTTAAAAATAGAACTGATATCTGATCGATTGCTTGTGAGGAGAGCTATGCAGTTTACATGTTTTGTCCAATATTTTTCTGTGACACCTAGACTTTTTGTAATATAAGGGTGTTAGATATTAAGTCAGGGTCATTAGGAGCAGTCTGTGCAAAAGAAAAGTGGGATTCCTGTAGTCATGGACCTGCATGGTCTGGGGCAAGAGGTTTACGTGCCATTTGTGCTTCCATTTTATTTTTTTCTACTTCTGTAGAAAAAGAGCAGTTACCACAATTTGAGTTACAGCTGATTCATTTCCAAGGATCACAGCTGATGTGCACTGCCATAATAATGCCTAAAAGTTATGTATATTTAAATGAAAACGCAAAGGAATCCTGGCTGGGGAAAAGATACCATTTTACACAAAATGATCAGCTGTAAAAAAGCAGTAGTGGTATTCTGACTAGGTTTAGATGTTCTATGCCTCCTATTGGTGAATCTCAATTCTTTGTTAAAGTGTCAGGAAAACACTGCAGTAAAAAATCTGTTTAACTGGGCTTATTCTGCATCATTCAAATTTAGTTGACCACAAAGTGCTTTTCACCAGGTATCTGTCTTGCACTACACATGCCGGGCAGGGCTATTCTGTACTGTATTGAATCAGAGTGCCACATTTTGTGCTGATGTGATGGCCAAATGCTGAAATGTATTTTTTAATTTGTTGCGTGTTTAAGTTTAGAAACTTTATGGCAAAATATGCAAGGCCCCCTGATTAACAAGGGACTTTGTTATCTGTTATAGTGTGTGCAACTTTTCTCTTTTTCTAAAGTGTTACATATGCCTCTTCAGGGGAACTATTAATTAGGCAGGAAATTTTACGACTATTTTTCCTGTCATCATACCCAAGTGGAAAGGAAGTTAAGATTTCTTAGAAGTTGCTTAATCAATGAGGATAGAATTAAATACCTGTATTTCCAAATTCCAGGTAATATAGAATACAATTTTATTTCATCATACCTAAATGTCAGTTTGGGTTTGGTGTTAACATGTGCCCCTTCAGTGTTCTATATATAACACAAAATGAATTTCTCTGAGGAGAATATGAATTATCTCAGACATGGCTGCTATTATGAGACATTTTAGAGCTTCATACCAGGAAAGTGTGAAGTTGCCTTGCAAACAACTGAAAACAAATATTAAATTTTCATCTGATGGAAAGGTAAAATTATTAAAGATAAACTTGAAAATAACTCTTCAAATAGAGGGATACTAAGTTTTCCTTGGGGTGAGTCACTTTACCCTGAAATAATGCTCAAAGACATTAAGGGCAGACCAGCCCCAGACAGAAGTGCCTTCAGAGCCATGAGATATCAGTCCTCATGGGCAGGACTGACCTAGGAATGGTTCCAGGATGAAGTTGCTTCATGCACTGTTATAAAGTATTAAATGTGATACTCCTCATGTCAGGGAAGTTTTGATTTGCTTAACTTCCTCTGCTTGCTCCAGGACTGATGCAATGCATCTCTGATGACTTGTTTAGTTGACTATCAACTAAACAAGCGACTGGTTAAGTGTTCTGATATTCCAGGAGGCCTGGAAGAAGGGAAAGAGAAGAAGTAGAAAACCAGGCTATTTGGGCCAGCATTGACCTCAATTTCACTTCAAGAATGGCAGAAATTAGGATGAGCAATGCTCTTTCTGGAGTCATCAGCAAGCAGGTGACAATACTTTCCTGCTCATGGATTAGACCTGTGGCTCTGGGGCCACCTGGGTCCCTGTGGGGAATGGGCCTGCAACCCAGGGTGTGAGACACAGGAGAAATGGAGTCAGAGGATTTCTGCTCACTGTTTAAATACAGCCACCCAGTGCTGGCTCATTGGCTGGCAACCTGGACCAGTATGTTCAGAATCATGATTTTTGAGAGAAAATGGAAACACAAGTGTGGCACATAAAAGTGAGATCAGAATCAATATGAGGGAATGGCATTTTCATTTACACAAATTCTTCCCTAACTATTCTAACTATCTATTACTTTTGACCTTAGCCTGACCTTTTTAAAATCCTGTTGCCCGAACTAAGGCAATGAGGTCCCCTCAACTCTTCCTGACAGCTTCCTGCTAATAGTTTAGATCCTTAAATAGTTCTGCATGTTTCTCCAGGTTGTTTAAACCAGACCAGACAGTCACCCTGAGGTATGCAATATAGATGCCCTAGTAAGGCTCTTTATGGCTAGAAAAGTGACAGGTGGTACTTATAAAGTCTAACTGAAATATGTCTAATTTTGTCACAATGTTTGGCAAAATTACTATTAAACATCTTCAAAGAGATTTTAGTGATTACAGTCTCCAACCAGGAGCATGGCCAATGATAGAAGTAAAACTACTTGAATGAAAGGAAGATGTGAGTTAATTTATGTCTACATTATCAGAGCTAAGCATGAGAATATTTTCATACAAGGTATTTTATTGAGAATAACACATGATATAAAGTGAAGACTTGTGTTTGTTTTTCAGTGAAGCTAATTCTATGTCATTTTTATTCTATATCTTCAGGCAACAGGGTACAGCTGGCTAGTGACCTCTTGCAGAAATACTGAGCAGAGTTCTTCATTTGTCTAATATAAGAGTGTATTATACAGGACTAAGGAACATTAATCATCATGACAAGAAAAGATAAAGCATCTAATAACTGAGTGATACCATATGTAGAATCTTTCAAAAATATTTAGTACTTCTACCCTATGTAACAGCTATCTTAGTTTTATCTGCATCCACTTTTTTTGATATCTTGTTGTTTAAATCAACAATATAAATTCAGTGACTTCCTGAACTTCTGCTAGCAAAGGTCTGATTTATGGTTCTAAGAGGGAATAGATATGAGCAGGCAGGAGCCAAACCTTTATTTTCAAGTAGCATCAAGCCAGACACAAATCAGTCAAATCAGAGCTTGCTGCGATATAGACATGGAGCTATTCGTGGATAATAGGATGCTTCCACATATCATTTTTATCTTACATCAGGAGATGTAAGTGATTCCAGTCGTCTTTGAATAAAGCTGTGCAGGATGAAATATGTATCACTTTGTTTCAAAACAAAATTAACCTTTCAAAAACCTTTAAACCCTATCAAATATAAATTTTCCCTGATGCACATGTAAGAGAAAGAGGATTTCCCAGGCATGAAAGTGTGAAAACAATATGAGCTATAGCATTTTTAAAAAGTCTTAGAGGAAACCACCCTCACTCACTTCTTCCAGAACTAATTATTTCTTGGGTCTCTAAGTGCTTGAACTTCAGGTTGAAAAAGCACTTAATAAGCCTATTCATTCTTGTCTTTTGAGAGCTTTAAATGTCAGGCGCTAGTGCCCAAACTCAAATGACGTCCTGATTATGTAGGGAATTACCTCAGATGCATAAAAAGTAAATTCATAGTAACAGAGTATTGTTTTGCCAAAATATAAGATGAATCCCAAGAGCAACACCTATTGCCACGTGTATTCTATTTTATTCAAATAGATATTTGATATTCGATTAAAATGCTTCATTTAGAAAGACGCTTTCATAACTTCACAGGGTTTTGTCACTTGCAAGAGGTATAGACATTTTTCTAGACTTTGTTATCACACACTGACAAAATTCCTTTTCTCTTGTGGGGATAACCTCAGGGTGGGTTTCTGTGTGTGCTCTCCCTTCATCCTGCAGCTGCACCAGGACAAAACTCGTGTGAAAGGCAACCAGATGCCTACCAAAACCAGAGCTTGTGCTGCCGTTTGTTGACGCATCCCCTAGGGTGTTGTGAAAAAGGGTTCTCAAGCCCCAGAATTCTTATTTTAGTAAATTCTTTCATCTGTTATATTTTTGCAGTTCAAATTAGAAGAGTTTGCTGCTCGTCTAATACAAGGTGATGCATTACATTGAACTGGAGAAATCCACACAGTGACAGGGATACAGTGAAAGCACAGACTTCCATTTAATACCTGAGTGATACCACATGTAGAATCCTGAATGTTTACAAAACTGTGTGGGTGGGTTCATGGAATCAGGCCTTTCCCCGAATTTGGAGACCTGTTTATAGCTGTGCTCAAGTAGAAAGGGAAGTATCACTGGACTTGATCAAAATACTATTTGGGAAAGGACAACCAACTTGAATGGGTTTTTAATCTTCAATCTAAAACTAGGATTAATAATCAAGTTTGTTTTTCCTATTTCTTCGTTGGAAAGTTGTTTTAATTACTGTGTTGCCATCTCGCACTTGACTTCAGTTTTGTATCCTTGGGGAATAAACATGCATTTTAATATACTTTGGCATATTAAGGGGTTTATATTGAGTTTTTAAAAATGTGGTAGAAGAATTGGCCAAATAAAACAATTATCAAGTTATCCTTGCGAAGCACAAAATGGCTATAAAAAATGTTTCATAGGTGATGATGAGTGTGTTTAGCTTTAGTCCTTCTTAGACCACAGGCTCATGTCTTCCTGTTTGCGAGGGGAGGAAGCTGGACATCTGGTTTGTCCCCACCACCCCTGGAAGGGGATAGTGAAAACTGCTTAGAGAGACTGTGTGATAGGATCCTTACGCTGATTCAAGGTGTGTTTGCCAGTTGATGTTTTTAAATATGAAATGTTGTAAAGGAAGGTGTTAGAAATATCCATGAATTCACTGTTCAATAATCATTCAGACACTTGTTTTATCCTAGACTTATGAAAATGTTTTTAAGGACCTTCACAGAAGAGGATTCCAGATTTAATAAGCAATTTATTTTACTATTCAATTATCATGAAGTGCATAATACTATCTGACATAAAGCCTTGAAATGTAAACTGATTCTTTATCTTTGATGTATAACCTGAGTGGTAATAGGGAATTACTTATCCATACTCCTATAAATATTGGTAGATTTGAAGGTGTTTTAAGGTCTCAATTAGCATTCAGCTACTCAAGCTAAATATCCTTAGTCACTTTAGAATCTTCAGTTTTTTTCATTTTAACTTTTAATTAAAACTCTTAACAATGAATATACTCTTGTAATACCAAATTAAAATATTACATTTAAGGTTGATAGTGCTTTGATCATCCACCCTGTCTCTCACTGGCAGCCTCTGATATCAGTTTGGTCTGTAACCTTTTAGTACTCTCTCAGGATTCATGTAGATATCTATGATCTTAGAAAATGCATATGCATGTGTGATATACATTTTTAGTATAGGTTCAAGGACCCAGTAGGCCCACTGTGAGCCGGACCTAAGCCCACACTCCACTGATCACTTGACCTCCATAAATTCTTATTCTGACTGATGAATCACAGTGACATTTTGTATCTCTAAAAATTAGTATCAGTTCAGAGCCAGCATATACTAATCCATGAGAAGTTTGATTTTTACCCTTTGTCCAATATACAGACCCTGGTGAATGAGCTTAGGTCCCTTTAGGGGCTGGGAGAAAGATAAGCAGTATAAATTTTTAACATAGCAGCATCCTTCCTCAAGGATACCAAGCCCCACTTCCTTCAAAGTGTTCTGAATCTGTGGCTGTTCACATATAGCAACTTCCTAATTTTCTTAGCTATATCTATATCTCTGTATCTATTTAGAATATATATATAGAAAGAGATATCTTATTTTGTAACTGTTGGGTAGTATTGTATAGCCATCCCCCCAGGAACAAACATTTTTATTTTTCCCAAGGTTTTAATGCTCTTACAATGCACAATAATGCACGTTTGTCTTGAACACATGCTAAGTATTTCTCTTGGTTAGAGCCCAAGAAATAAAATATTGGAACACAGGAAATACGTATATTTCCAATATTGCATCCAAATTGCATCACCACCAACACTGTAGAAAACCAAATACTTTTTATCACGGAGAACACTGAAAGATATACATGGGAAACTGGAAACATGAGTCGAATTCTTGGCAGTTCTCTGTTCATGAAGAGCTCACAAGTACACACCTTCCTGACTGAGAGTGGAGGGAGTTTGACATTTGGTTCATCACCCTCCATCCTTTGAAAAAGGCACAAGAAAATTGCTTGGAGTAACTGTGTGTTAGAGGTCCCCAAACCATCCTAAATTTTAATCATTCACTAGAGGGCCTCAGGGAATTAAAAAAACTGTCACATTCATGGTTATGGTTTATGACAGGGAAAGGATGCACATGAAAATCACCCAGAGTAAGTTGCATGAAGCAATGCCAGGAGATGAGGCACATGCTTTCAAGTGTCCTATCCCAGTGGAGTCGTAGGGACATGTTTAATTCTCCCAGCAGCGATGTGTGACAACTCACACAAAGTCTTGGTTTCCATGGTTTGTCCTGGGGGTTATTCATAGACACGCAGTGTCTGCATAGACTGAACTCAAGCTACTCAAATGCTAGTTCCTCTAGTTCCCAACTCTTGAGAGGTACAAATATTGAAGTCTAATCATCTTGTCATACATTGGAGCTGCAGTAGAAGGTGAAATTAGATACAGTGAGCTTTTTGAGGAATGCTAAACTGTTTGCTAAAGCAATTGTAACATTTTAAATTCCCACCAGTAACAAGTGAGGGTTCCAATTTCTCCACATCCTCACTAATCCTATTGATTATCTTTTTGATGATAGCCATTCTAGTAGGTAGGAAGTGGTCTCGTGGTTTTGCACATATGGTAATGACTAATGATCTTGAGCATCTTTTCATGTGCTTTTTAAAATTTGTATATAATCTTTGAAGAAATGTTTATTCAAAGCTTTGCTCATTTTTAAATTGGGTTATCTTTTCATTGTTGAGCTTCTTAAGAGTTCTTTGTATATCCTGTAGAGTAGTATCTTTTCAGATATTTGACTTACAGATATTTTCTCCCATTCTCTGTATTGTCTTTTTAACTTTCTTGAGAGGATCCCTCAAAGCACAAAAGTTTATTTTGATGAAATCCAACTTTCTATTTTTCCTTTTGTTGCTATGCTTTCAATGCCATCTATAAGAAACAACCTCTAATCTAATATCACAAAGATTTATAGCTAAGTTTTCTTCTAAGAGTTTCACAGCTTTAACTCTTGAATTTATAATTTTTTGAGCTAATTTTTGTATACAGTATGAGTTAAAGTTGCAAATTCATCCTTTTGCTTTGGATTCTAGTAGTTCCAGAACCCTTTGTTGAAGATTATACCCCTAATAGATTTTTTTGACATATTTGTCAAAAACCAACTAACGGTTTATGTGGCCTCTCAGTTCTATTTCATTGATCCATGTCTATCCTTATAGCAGTAGCATACAGTTTTGATTACTATAACTATTTAGTATGTTTTGAAATTGATGAAGTGTGAGTCTTCCAATTTTATTGTCTTTTTTTCAAGATTGAAATGACTATTCTGGTCCCTTATACTTCCATGTAAGTTTTAGAATCAGTTTTTCAATTTCTTCAGAGAAGGCAGCAAAATTTTGATAGAAATTGTGTATAACTGATGGATCAATTTTGGTAGTGTTACCATTTTGAGATGAACATTTTCATGACACCTATCCATGAATACTGGATGTCTTTCCATTTACTTAGATCTTTAATTTCTTTAATGATGTGTGTTTTTTAGTGTAGACTTGCTATCATTTTGTAAAATTTGTTCCTAAGTATCTTTTTTGATGCTACTGTAACTGAATTTTCTTTCTTAATTTTATTTTCAGTTTTATCATTGTCAGTGTGTATAAATACAATTTATTTTTATAATGATCTTGTAAGCTACAACCTTGTTGAATTCATTAAATAGCTATATTTTCTCTGTATATTTATCACCTATAAAAATACTTCTTTAATCTTGTACTTTATAATTAAGTAGGTTACTATTTAGTTATAGTGATAGATTTTTTTCCTAGTATTCCATTATTTTTTAATCTTTGAATTCCAGGAAAAAAGTTATTTTTTTTTGGTATTTTTCTTTAAATACACTGCTGGAAATGATAAGTTAATATTTAAAGAACATTTGCATTTTTGTACCTAAAGTTACATTGATCTACAATGTCATTTTGTTTGCACTATATTTTTCTCACATTACTATTAACATCTTATTGTAGTCCTAACTTCCCAAATATTTACTCACTTTTGAATTATAAACTCTCCAGATTTCTCAATCACCCTTTTCTAAATTATAGGTCTTAGAAAAATGTCATTATATAAAACTAAGTGATCTAAACTGAACTTTTTCAATATACTTACCTGTATTCATTCATAAATTCATTTTGAGTCCATTTACCTTCAGACATTCATTTCTACAATTCGCGTGTAATAATATTGAGCTGTTATATCACTTTCATTTTTATAATGTGTTCCTTTTTATATGTACCATGTGGCATTAATTAAGACTTCCTCTGTGTGTCATAAAAATATAACTTCTATCTCAACTCTTGTGCTACCACACAGGACATGAAAAAGATGACGACCTTATCCCTTTTCTTCTATTTTTTTTTAATTTCTGAGATAAATTTCTTTCTGTGTTCAGTTTCTATTGCACTGACAAGCTCCTTTATACTTATGATATGGGAATTAAATATATTTTTTATATAAAGTACATTCTTTAAAAGAGAAGATAAGCCAAAACGAGATTCATAGGAGGGAACTTGTAACTCTTTTACCAAGTCACTTTCTTTCTTCTGTAAAAGGAAACAAACACAAGAACACTCACTTAAAACTCACAAACTTTGTAAACATTTATTTAAGATCTCTTATTATAGGTATGACAATAGTGGCTTATTTTAACTACTGTCTTTGTCCTCATTTCAACTCTGGCACCAAGAACTCCCAAAGATGCTTCCATTTTACTCCAGATTAGAAGATATAGAGATATGGAAGCAATTCTTGCTGTCCATTCAAAAAAAGATTGTGATGGAAAGAGAATTAAGGTAGGAGTAAGACACTTGATTAATCTCATATCGTTATCATAAATGTGAGATTTGGTCCAGCTGCATTTTAATCTCAGCAAATACTCCTTCCATGTGAAATGAGGAGGTTGAAATAGATATTTCTAAGGTCCACTCCATATCTAGAATTCCATAATATTATTTTGATTAGGAACATAGTATTTAAATGTTCCTTGATAGCTTAAAACTGGATGTTTAAACCATTGTAGAAACACAGTTGATGTTGAAATTAGCTGATTTATTTTGAAAGAGCTTAGCTTAGCTTTGATCTAATGCATATAATCAGAACATCATTATGTGCTTTAAACATTATTTAAACAAAAAGTGACAGTCTAAAGAGAGAATTACTGTTAAGTCCAATTTTTTAAAAAGAGTCTATATTGCAATTTTATCCTTAATTGGTCTGATGTTCTAGAAAAATGCACATAAAACATGGACTACCATTTGTTTTGTTTTATTCTGAAGAGCCTTTTACAGAATTTCAACTAATAACTGCAATAGAATATAGTAAAAACTTTTAAGCTTTAATTTAGTCACAAATACATGCTTTTTAATATTTATTGCAACACATTATTAAACATTTAAGTGATTTAAAACTATGTTTAAAATTTATGATATGCTTTAATTATGTATGAATGGATTAAAAACAAAAGTCTGGAAGAATTTTTCTTTCATCAATATAAATTCAAGGTTCCCTGACCAAAAATGGATTCCTTTTCTATGTTGATTATATTTCTCTATTTTGTTAATCTTTTATGATGGCAAGCTTCCCATTGCCTCATATTTTAATTTAGATTTTCCTTTCATTATATTTCTGTGGATGTTGTAATCAAATTGTTTATATCTCATACTTAACATTAGCCAAAATTAAAAACAAAACAAAAGGAACATAACCAATAACCATTTGAAAACATTGATCTAATAATTAAATTTTAGGAAGACTATTTAAAGTGGTGGTTCCAAGGCCTAGATCTGATTCACTCAATATAAGATCTATATGAAGTTTACACAAATGAGATATGAGAAAAAACTAAGTGATAAAGTTAACAGGAAAATATCAAAAATTTAAATATATTTCCAATGCTCTGAGTTGTACTTTGGCCTAATTTTGGGCACTTACAGGGGAATTTGTTGAAATATTTATGGAATGAACTGGTGAGAGCATCCTACTTTCCCTTTTTATTTCTCATTTAAAAAATTTTCCTTTTCTTTAACAATAGCGTCTTAAGATGTTGAGGTGACAAAGAACTGAACAACTGGGTTCTTGCCTCCGAAGTGTTTAGGATCCACTTGGAGACTCAACTCAGAATGTTATCAAAAAAACAAAAAATAAGAAAACTAATAATATAAATTGGTAAGTGCTTAAGTGCTATTGGCGAGGAAAATTTTTACCACCTTCAAGTTTATTCTAGCTGGATTAAATTGACAGGACACAGATTAACAGGAGAATATCAAATTAAATTTCTTATGTACAGGGAATCCACATAAACTCCAAAGGCAGGCAAAATGAAGTATATAAGTTATTCTGGACTAAGAAGAGGTAGGGGTCTGAGGCTTCAAAGAGAAGGAAAGAAATTCACAGGAAGAGTGAAGAAAGCAAATGTTGGTAAACAAATGTTAACTGGGTCATCCAGAAACAATGGGGTGGAGAGGACTTTGATCAAACAGGCCTTGGTAGGTTTCTCCAGGTCCACCCATCTCGTTAGTATTATACTATAGTTATCAGTTACCTATGGTGATAGATCCCCTCCTGGAGTAAGTCCCCTATCTAAATTCTTTTGGGAAGTTAGGAGGAAGCTCAAAATTTCTTCCTGAAACTTCTAGGCATTGACAGTTTTCAGCTCAACATAATCTGTATTTCACAATGGCACATCTTGGGGCAACTCGTTTTGAACCCTACAGTGCCAAATCGACTTTATTATAAAGCCAGGGAATTAAGATGAGTGAAGACTAGATATTTCTGCTGGATCTCATAGAAAGTAAAAAGGAATTCAAATTGACTCTTGAGATAGAAAAAGATAAAAAGGGACTATACACATTCCTCCTGTAGTGAAGGGACAAAAATGAATACAGATACAACTACACAAATAGCATAGTCACATAGTAATGAGTAAATCATAGACCTTTTCTGTAAGTAGAAAGATATGTGTTTGAAATAATACATTTTCAAATTTTAAGAAAACAGTGTTAAAAGCTTTCTTGAATACAGTTTTGCAGATTTTTAGTAGAAAGAAATGAGATTGAAACAAAACATTTAAGAAGATGAATAAATTTGGTTTGGTTTGCATAATAGGAATGGTGGAATCTTTGATACAAACTTTTGTACAAAGTGGCTTGTGAGAAACTACTGCTTTACAAGGGTTCTTCTGGCAGTAGTGTGTAGGGTATATTTAAAGGGAAAGAAGACAGCTGAGGAGATCACTAAATTAGCCAGAGATGTATGAGTCTAGATAATTTGAACTGGAAGATGTTAAAAGTAGTTGGAATGGAAAGAAAGCAATAAATAGAAACAACATGAAGTAGAGGCTTTTACTGAATATAATAATTGAAAGGGTATCTCGCCACGACCCTCCCTTCCCCGAAATAACTCAGGGAGGCATGAACCCACACAATAGATTTTAATGGCTGGAAAATAAAACTAAAATAGCTGTCTCCGGGTAGAGAACAGCAGTTTGCAGGTGCGTTTTTGAAGAGTTGGGGTTGGGTGTGTCCTGCTACAGGGACGTTGGTGATTGGGTCTTAAGCGGGTGATGTGCTCATCAGGTCTTTGGTAATTGGGTCTTAAGGGGGTGTGATCATCTGGACGTTGGTGATTGGAGGCTGCGGGAAACAATATGGTGGCTCCTGATCCAAGATGGCGGGCGAACAAGATGGCAGCTCCTGATTCCAAGATGGTGGGTGAGCAATATGGCAGCTCCTGATCCAAGATGGTGGGCACCTTAGCGCACCGGAATTTGCCTTCAGTAATTAAATACTTCGAAAAGCAAGAGTCAGGAAGGATAACAAGAATGTGAGCATGAAATTTAGAAAATGATGGCACTACCAGGAGAACATAAAGCCACTTGGAGAAGAACCAAGTCTGGGAAAATCTTGATGTGTTGATAACATTTTGAGTTGGAGACAATGATCATACATTCCAGTGAGAACACCTTTTATATGGGGCTGAACCAGAGAATTTTGGTAAATTTAGAAATCCCTTTACTGGAGTTTATAGTTGAAATCATCAGAAGAGATGAAATCCCCAAAGGAGAAAATAAATGAAGAACAGAGGGAGATATAAAAAATACGAGCACATGTGGCACAATTTAAACAATTTCAAAGTGAGAGAAACCAGGGAAACAGAAGCAGTAAATATAGAATAAGGAAAAAAAGTAGAAACCTGTAATGACTGTGAAATCAAGGGAACAATTTCAAGGAAAAGATGTTCAAAGTGTCACACAGTTTGGAAAAAATTAGGAGTAATCATCACAAAAAAAAAAGGGTTTGCAATTTACGTGAGGAGATCACTGGTTAACTTCAGGCACTAAGCTGAGAGGTCAGAGCTACATCATGGAATTAAGTGTTGAGATTGGGAAATGGAGGCATACCAAGGGTGGAATATTCTTAAGAATTTTGTGGTGGGAGAGAAATTCATATAGGTCACTATTGGGGGTTACGAGTAGAAATGATACAAATTAGAATAAATTTCTCCTGTCTTTCTGAAAACCATTTGGTTCAAAAATGAAATAAAAATGGACACTGAATAAAACAATTCCGAACCACACATTATCTACGTAAATCATTACCTAAATTGAACTATTGACATATCTGGGCTGTGACTATTCTTTGTACGGGTATCATCCGTCAGCATAAGGGCTGTGACTTCCTGAAATTTAAAGAATACGCAGGTAAAGCAATTGACTTACATGTGTGTTGTGATTGCACTTAGCTGATAAGTGTACCAGAGGAGAAATCATCTACGGAAAATACATGTTTTTAGGGGCTTGGGGTCTCCAGGAAAGAGCTGGAGGGCAAAGCACTCCTGGAATCAGGCCTTTTGTCAAGAGAAAGTTGCAAATGGTAAGACAAAAAGTTTTCTCTCTTTTTTTATCCTGACTTTTGATGAGTATAACCTACGATCTCAGTTTCATTCTCACACCATACTAATGGTTCATACCATGGTTCTAATAAGAATTCACTTAGGGGTGATTAGTTAAAAATAAATTTTTGAATGATGTACTGTGCATTTTAACACTGTCACCTATCATCATTTAGGAAAATGTGTATATTTATATTTTTGTCTCATCAAACACTTTTAGGTTTTGCCTTCTCCAGCCAGAAGTTTCACTGAAATGATGACCAAGAAGGAAATGGATACCTGGATTAACTATTGTCTGATACATTGTTCTTTAGTAATAGTCAAAGCTATAAAGCAAACCAGTGACAGACTGAAGTATTTTATTAACTCCACTTTAGATTTTAGACTCTAAATGATGCAAAATGAAAATAAGTCATAAAAAATTTTTAAGGTATAAATACAAAAGGAAATAAAATATATGTGGCAAATAAGATGAGTTAAAATCTAAAATGTATTAAATTATGAAAATAATATAGAATACATGATCAACAATCAACAAATGTGCAAGAAAATTCTGTATATGACAGATTTTTCCATGCAATTACTATTTTTTAAATCAATTGATCACATGAATTCAAAAAGTAAACCTGAGAAATTACCTATGCAATTAATATTAAGTACAAAGATTTTATTTATATATTAAATTAAAATGATTTCCTTAATTACAAAATAAAACCACCTGCATTCTATATTATCTTATCATATAAGACAGCTGCTGAAAAATATTACACAACTTGGTATTTGAAAAAAAAAAGTGGCAGTTACTCACAATTCCACCAAAAAAAGGCTCATTATCACCTAACTGTAATAAAAGCCCAAATATTTTATCCTTTTTAAAATAGCAGAATATAATTTTTCAGAAATTTCAATCTAGGAAATATCCTTGTGGATTTTAAGTTTAGTTGACTTTGTTTAAATAACTATTAGTCATTTAAATAAGAATAGTTCATTTCTTCTTCATCTTTCTTATTTCTTTTTCTTTTTCTTTGCCTTTATCCCATTTCCTTATACCTACAACAGTTGGATTTTATACAATTCTCAGTCAGTTTCTGCTATCTTGAACATTGAATTACGGATCCTAAAGCAGATCTAAAGCAACAGGCAGAATTGTAAAGGAGGGAGAGGTTTGACAGTATAAAGATGTTAACATATTCAAACTTGGTATTGCCTGTGATCAGTCTACAGGAAGCAAGAATGAGGCACTTAAAGGCATGATGCTGATAGTAATTCAGGAAATGTTAAAAGAAAAAAGACAAAACCAAAAAAATGCTTGAAATGTTATTGCAAGAAGGTAAAATAATAAAGAAGAGTTATTCTACATTGTGTCATGCATCACAGATGTCAAAATAATATAATCCATGAAAGGCTATTGTCAACATATGCTAATGTGTAGGCTGATGCTAATTAGACACTTTTTACTCTACACGTAAGTCTGGCTCTTGCACTTCTTGCCAGGCGTAAACATAAGGGGTTACTGATTAAATGACAGGCAGAATTTCCTGCTGAGCCAGGAAGAAGGTAATGGTTTAGAGATTTAAGTTTAAAGTGTTAACCAGCAGAAGTATTTAAAACAGCTAACAATGATCAATTTTGGGGGGGGAGGGACATGCTTGTATTAGTTTAAAGATATTATAGAAAAAAATAATGGTATTTATAACCTTTGAGTTATTTACTAAACTTGTGAACTAAACAGGAACTTGTGAACCTTTTTCCCAAGTGGGATGTATTTATCATTCCTGCCTTTTTTGATGAGCTAAGCACTCCCACAAGAAAGGATTTAAAAGGATATCATTAGGGTATTCTACCTCTTTTTGCAAATTGATTCAGGTAAATGAAGGAGGTAACATATGCATAAACCTGTGTATAAAAGGAAGATTAAAAATAAAAATATTTTATAGAAATAGAAAATATCTCAGTGCTCTCACTGTTCTTTAAAAGACAAATTGTCCCTATCACCATTAGCCATAACTCTACTAAATTTCACCACAGGATTCCTACCTCTGCATTCTTGTCTTCCCCTTTGAGACAACATAAAAGGAAAACTACAGCAGGATTGTAAAACATGGGGTCCTGTAGGTATTTTAAGTTAATATACATATGTATGTATATTGAGTATCACTTTTTCAGCTGAAAAAATATTTATTGTTTTTCCCCTTTATAACCATTTTTTACCCCCAACTTAGAAAAATAAATCTGAGAAAAGAAGAAATGAGAAGTGAAGTTTAGGAAAATCGCCTAATACACGCACAGCAATGAATGCTGTCTGTAAATCCTTGTCACGGAAATATCTCCTGGATGTAACATTGATAAGACTCATCTGCATTGTCTTTTTACAATTTACAATATACCCTCCCATAAATGAAGCTTCATTTTCTCTCTTAAGTAAAACTCTAAAAATTATACCAGGAAACTGAGGCTCAGAAAAATTTAACTAATTTAGTTAAGGTCACAAGTTTAATTAGTGTGAGAGATGAGGCCAAATTTCTAGGTCTTCTGCTTTATTCCTCTACAGTTTCCATTATATTATCCATGGAACACTGAATTTGCACAGGAAAAGAAAGAAAGCAAAAGCGCAGCCAGGCAAAAGACAGGAAAAAATGTAATCTTTACTTATGAATAGAGAATGATGACATTCATTCTAGATTGCATTTAACTTGACCTTGAATTGTGTAACTCTACATTTGCCCCGCTCTTGACATTAGCACTATTCCACATTTGATGAGTCCTTTATATATTACTAGATCCCCAGTGGCTGGAAATAGAACTGGTATATAGTTGATACTTAGTTAACACTTACAGAATAAATAAATTATATTTTGTATTTGCAAAGCTCTGGTATTTTTAACACACCAACTGAATTAAGTCAGTCCTTGAAGCTGAACCACCCATATTGAAAAATTGTCAGCTAACCAAGATTTGAATCACTTTAGTGCTGCTGTGTTACTGTCACCCTCTGGAGCCTATTAACGGCACGTTAGGAGTCTCAAACATCCTGGACACACAGCAAATGTGAAACTGCAAAATGTGGGCTTTTATGGCTGCAGTACAATCAAATGTGTTAAAAATGAAATACATTTTGCCCCACACAGGAAAACACTTGCCTGCCCATTCTTTTACACTATGCGAATTTTATCTTATTTTTTATTCTATTTTCCATTTATATATATTTTTAAATTAAGGTATCATTGATATACACTCTTACGAAGGTTTCACATGAAAAACATTATGGTTACTACATTCACCCATATTATCAAGTCCTCCCAAACCCCACTGCAGTTACTGTCCATCAGTGTGGTAATATTACACAGTGCGAATTTTAAATAAATGTTTAAGAATAAAAAAGTAGATAGGTAATACGCCTATCTTTTAATCTATTCCATTAAACCTCTTTCCATTGCATAGCTATTCACAACATCAATATCTTCTTGCAGCATACAAGCTTACTTTAAGAAATGCCCTTAAGTGTATCTTGTTTTAATAAGTAGTTTGATGGAGTCTTTGTTACAAATATGCTTGTTATTTCAAGTAGAATGCATTTGTGGTTGATAAAAATAAAACTGACCTCCTTTAGAAGTATCATGGTTGTTTATGATAAAATGTGTGATGAGTTGGTCTTGATTCAATCAATACTGAATAGAGATATAAATTTCTAATAGTACCACTGCATGGGACTCATACATATACAACAAGATGTCTGGCCATGGGGTGAATGGAAGGGCGAAGTGGTGCATGTTCTGCCTTTCACTGGGAGAACAGTTCCCCACCAAAGCCCTTAGCACTCACAGACTGCTTTTCCCTCCAGTTCAGTGTCCATTAATCTTCCCACTGCCTGCCCAGCCGAGTCAGCACTTCCAGATTCAGCGCTTTGTCTCCACCACAAGCAAATGGCTCTTTAGTTGTCAGATCATGTCCAACAGGAATAGCCAGCACAGTGGGAAATGACCAGGCCCTATACATTTACAGTTCAAAGAGATATTAAGTAATAATTTCAGTCCAAATAAACAGACCTCTTTGGATACCTATTATCCTCTCATGACCTTGATAGTGAGAATGACATGAATATTCTCTAGCAAAATTAAAATTTTAATTCCTCAAAAAGAAACACAAATAAATAAAGATGTCCATCTATTAACCTCTTGTAAAGGAAACTCTCCCAAAACATGTAAGTACCTCTGAGCTTCAGGTAGTATTAAGTCATTCACTTTTTGAAATTTGGGAGATACTTATTTTATTTTCAATTAATATTTCTTATTTATTAATGTTCCTTTTTTCCTGGATGGGGATATCTCAGCCATCTTTAGGATGGTCTTTATCATTCAGAAATAAAAGATCATGATAAAGTATCTATTACATCTTGCTAAAGAAACACAGACATATTTAGTAAAGTTACAGACTTCTAGATAAGCTAAATTCCAGATTCATATATATTTGCACATATCTGAAAACACAAAGTTTTCTAAGTGTATGCTTTTTCCAGATTGCCAGAGAATAAGCATTTAATAGCTGATCCTGAGTTTAAAGCTAGATCCTTTAAAAATTTGTGCTACAGTTTTGATTATAAACAACTACTAAATATTGAAGATACATAACCTTCGGAGTGCATCATAACACAGAAGGCAGAGCAACACAAACCTTCATATTCATGACATTTTCTCAGTGCATGCCAGGTATTCCGCTCTTAAAAAGAGTTCTTCAAAGCTTTCATCCTATAGCCCTAGACTGAATATGTTCTTAGGCTGCTGCACTTTAAAGCCCAGGAGGGCAGGTGCCCTACCTTGTTCACATGTTTATAAATAAAATGACATCTTGCACAAACAAGATGTAGCAATGTTGCTTGAACTTAGTGATGGGAATGTGCTCTCTGGCCTTATGGCTGTAAATGTATGCAGGCTAACTTGAAGCCAGTCATTCCCAAATGTCAGTGTGAGGGAATTTTGTAAGGTACTTGTGTAAAATTTATTTTCAGGGTTTCTTATGCAGGTCTTCTTATTTAGTAGGCTTGAGTGTGGCTTCTGAATCTGAATTTTCATCAGGCATCATAATGACACTGACATAGGTGTTTCCTAGAGAGTATCTTAAAAAACACTGTTTTTAAAGCAATTATGGCACTTTGTCCTCCATGAGTCCATCCCTGTATTCTATCAGAGGCTTATTTTTAGAACAATGCCTTCTTATACTCCCTGCTGCTCCCCTGATGCTTCATATGCCCATGTTTTGCATGGAATAAGGCAGACCATCCAGAGCAGGATGCACAGCTGACTGACAACTGGGAATAGTGGAAGGTCAGCACTAATCACTGTGCCTCATTTGCATGAGAAATTTTGAAAGATGGAAAGTGTCTGTGGCATTTTCTGCCAACAAATTACCTGTCTGACAGGAGGGTGTCACTGCTCATCAATGCTAATCGTGTATAATCTGGTACTTGCGCAAGTAGGGAGAAGTGAAATACTGCCTCCGAAAGTTACCTTCCTGGGAGTAATTACTATGGTTGTCAACGTGGCTGGAAAAAAAAGGTGTCTATTTGCCGTTCTCTGAGTAAAGCTTGTGAGTAATGAAAGGTTGATTCTGATGTTCATCAAAATCTCTGTAGCACCTCTCAGTTTACTCATTTGTCATTGATTATAAGAGCATGAGGAGGAGCTCAGAAAACAAACAGTAATCAGACCATCAAGAACCAAATCCCTGTTACTTAAACCATGGATTCTGGAGACATTTCTATATGAAGCTACTGTTCTGAAATACAACTTTCTGGTTAGATTTCAAGAACCAACAGAAAAGACTCCAGACAGAACACAGGTGGACAAGAATTTGTCAAGGAAAGAAACTGGAGTCCACACTCCCAGGGGCCAGAATATTTGGAGCCCTTGGGGCTTTGGTTTCTATCTCCATGGAAATTTGCCAAGTTTTTTCACAAATGTGAAACTCTTCTGAGTTGATGTCTTTCCTCTTTGCTCTTTTTGCCTCAGGGTCTCTTGCTGGCTACATGCCTCCCACACACAAAAACTAGTATGCCCTGAATTTCATAACCTTTCCCTTGTAGCCAGTGCCATCAAACAGCAGTTTGGAGCCCCCTCTTGGAGATGGAGCATATCTGAACATTTGCTAGGCGACAACTGAAGGCTTTCATCTGGTTTATATAGTGCGGAGTTCACCACCACCATCAACACTGATCACTTCAGAGGTCTGTAGTTCTGTTCTGTGTTAACCTGCTTGGACCCCTATGGCCTGTGGGAGACCTGACCCCTACTTTGAGACACACTGAACTGGAAATAATAACTCCCATATGGGAAAAGAATACTTCAGCCCCAAGAGCTTATCAAGCTTTGTTTTTTCTATGACTACTAAGAAAAGGAGTGTGTATTGGAAGCAATTCTCTCAGCTTATAGCTATTTTGATAGGGGTTTTATATTTAATAAAGGTTAAATCCATTGAAACTGTGAGTCAAAGGCACTTTTCATGGCCAACAATTTCACCTACTTTAGAAGCCCATCTCTTCCCGCTCTCCCCATGTCTACTCAAAGCGGGAAACAGGCAACACTGGCTTTGTTTAATAGGCAAATGGCTCTTCGCCCAAAGAATATGAATAAGATTTTCAATCTGAACTTGTGCATCACTCATATATGTCTATCTCCTCCACACAAAAGAAAGCTCTTTTGGTAATTACAAGACTTAATTAGGCAGTGTTCACACAAAGGCTTCCTTTGTTCACCTATCAACAGGCTGCTTTCATTGACGGTTCTCTGACTCTCTGACAACTATTCTTTTCCTAAGTTTTATGCAGACTCCTATTTTCAGCTTTAGAGTCCTATGATATAAATACTTTGCATTCCAGGCCCTGGTGTCTTTTTCTCTGCCTCCTCCATGTTACAGATAACTCCTTCCTTGGAGATGGCAATCTGATCACCTTCCTAGTCTACCAGTTTCTAGTCTTCGAAGGGACAGAAACAGATTTTCAGAACAACAGTGATGCAGTGGCAATAATGCCCCACCAAAGGACTGGTTTCTTTTTGGTTCCATTTTCCCATCTTTCAATCACAGCTGTAGAAATAGCAGGGAAGGGGGGAAATCATAAACACCTGAAAAATATCTGAAAGCTGTACTGGTGGCCACACTATACAGATTTAAGTTGTATTTCTTTTAAGAATGAAAGGAAAGAATGCACGTCTTCTATCAGTTCACAGATTTTTTTAAAAAAGGTTAGATTTTCTTTATTAGCTAATATATGGCAATCACATTCTGAGCATTACCCTATATTACCCTCTTTGAAATTACTTTTCTCTCCTCTGGTTATGTAAATCCTACTGCAACATCTTATGACACATTTTATGTTGATATTTAAAAGATGTCTGTCCTAGAGATTGCTGTTTTCCTTCCAAGATAGTAAGTTTAAAATGTACATACCTCTTAGAATCTGACATCTATAGACTCAATTATATAGTAATTCTGCCACTAACATTAAAAAAAAATATTCTTGGAATCTCAGTTGTTAGTGGAGAGGAAGTTCTTGCTGCCTGGGATATAATACAGTAATCCCTCCAGAAAATGTACTTCTTAATCATAATTATTCCTACCCTGTGTCTAGTGTTGTTTGTAATTTATATCCTTAAAACTGAGTATCTATGGTATTCAAAAGCATAGGTCCCCATGCAAAATAGAAAGTTTTAAAAATCAATTGTGTCTATAAAGGTTTTGTTAAATCTATTAAACATAAATATTAGTTTACATTATCATACATTACCATGACATTTTAACTTAAAAGATAATGCAAGGCTCAGAGAAAAATGTTCTGAAATCATAAACAGTTCGTTACAATAAATATGTTCTCAGTAATCTTGAGTTGTCATCAAAAACTACTACAATTAAGATATTTTTCACCTGTGCTTCAGAAGAGACCAATGTACTACTCTTCCAAAGCTTGCTAATGGAATACCAGTTCTGGCACTTTCAAGGGTGTTAGGTTGCAAAGGGTTTCATTTATAGTTGAACAAAACTAACCAGGGTTGTATGTGTATATTTGAAATTGTGTTTTTCTGCTATAATTCTCAAATTTTGACACGTTGTAATGTTCTTCCCAAGAGGAGAATGTGCAGTAAGCTCTCCTCAATTAACTGGACAGAGAAACTCCCCTTTCAGGAAGCATCTCGAGATTAGAGCTCCACGGTGCACACTTCACTCTGATTCACATCGGTTGTTTTTAGAGTTTCAAGGCTGTCCATAGCCTTTAGCCTTTAAGCAGAAGTTTTATCAAATATGAAAAACAAAACAAAACAAACTTTGATTTTAACTCTACTAATGAAAGAATTATTTTTACAATTATCAGATGACTCTTTAATTTCACTGCACTACCTCATCAATTCTTTGCATGTGATGTCCCTGCATTTTTTTCTACCACAACTACATGAACATAGTGTATATCTCTTGTTTATCATAAATTTCTTTTAGAAAAGAAGTACTCTTTCTTCAGTTCAGAGGACAGTCATTTCCTTGATTAGCAGATACTTTTGCAGAGACAGATTTTATTTACTGATGAACTTATTTGTAGGTACAACCAGCCCCTTTTTATAGCCACCAATCTATGCTTGATTTCTTTTTTATGGCCTGGCCTATGGTATCAGCTGTACTCTATAAAGTGACTTAGAGTATGTCCCATTCCAGTTTATTGCAGAACATACTTATTAAAGTAGTATTTAAATAAAACATATGTAATTAAATATTATTTTTTATCATCATGCAAATGATAGTCTCCGGAGGAAATAAATCCTCTAGAATATAATACACCATACAAGGAAGCTTATGATACATGTAGTAGGAATAATAAGGTAAGAACACTGATCACTGGGGTGGTCAGGGAATGATCATGCTATGTCAAATCAAATAATAAGCAGATTTAAAATATTTCTGAAAAACTGTAGTGAAAGAAGATGAAACAATGAATTGATTACACACTACACATAAGTGACTTTAGGGCATTTAAGAGAGAAGATTTGCGCTCTACTTTCCTTGTTTACTAAGCTTGTTTAAGCAGTCATTTATTGTAAGAAGTTAATGGCTAATAAAATTGTATAACCATTTAATTATCTTAATTGGATTTGAAAGCTCTTTGGGCATGTACTATAATTAAGTTACAAGTGTATTTTCCTTTCCATCTTGGAATTGTTTGCAAACTTTGTTTTTTACTCTGAGAGTTTTATCACACTATTTTAAGTATAAACAAGATTCAAAAGAACCTGCCTTTAAGTTGCCATAGTTTGCTCTTATAGACTGACCTGATTTGAAGATGGAAACACATTCATATTACGTCAAAATTCACTTTAAGTAAGACAAACAAATCTGCATTTTAACCTCACTAAGTAATTTAGAGAAAATGTTGGATTTTAATGCTCTTTTGAAAACCAAAATATTTGGTAAGAACAGAAAATTCTTTGGTTATCTTTGGTTGGAGTTAACAACATAAATAAAATTTGAGCTTAAGAGCAGAAATGTTCCAAGGGGACATTTTTATTAGCTGCCTCTGTCATCTGTCTCCCAATTTTGTTCCATGAAAATCAGCAAGATTGTCATTAAACTGCATGTTGATAGACAAATAGTTCAGTTTCAAAAAGTTATTTTACTATGTTTGATTTCCTGCCTCCTTTCCTTCTTTCTTGTTCATATTCCATTGAAAAGCCCATTACATCCATTGATAACTGCAAATTTCCTTAAACTTGAGCTCACCACAGCCTCTTTGGGGCAGTTTACTTCCCACAGAAACTCAGGGGTAAGGATCTTCATGCTCTTTACTTTGGCACCCATCAAAATGTGCTTAGAATAAATCTGAGAATTTTGTAATGACCTCTGGTGCTCCTTCCACCAGTGGGTATTAAACCCTAATTAATAATTTTCAAGTATAATTTATAGGGAAGGAAATGCAATTTTTGATTAAAGGGCCCTCCCAAAATCCATAAAACCACCCCAGGTAGACAGTTACCATTCATAAGGCCAAACAAGCAAAAGATTCAGGATGAATTCAGCTTTATAGCAAACAAAATGTAAATGTAATATTGTACAGCTCTTGGTTAAATGCTAATACAGAATTAAAGCAAAGTGGGTAGACACAAAATTTATCCTATAACCTGCATATGGATATATTTATTAAAGTAACAACCAAGTATTAATTATAGGTACCCTTAAGAAATAAAAATATTTTACTGAAAGTCCCTCCAGGGTAATTTTAAGATGCAACTCTAAATAATAACCAGTAACAATGAGGACATGTTTCCTTAGGTATAGGAAATATTCCAACAGTTCCAATTTCTAAATATCATTAATTTTCTTAGAAAACACAAAAAGCTCACTGAAACAAAGACATAACTCTGTGGCTATATACTTGGCACAGGAGGGAAATAAGACTAAAATAATGCAGAATCAGTACACATACTAGTGAATATCCAGGAAGATGGACTGGTGATTATATATAACTGCATGAAAATATTTTATGAACATGTTTAAAATTCATTCAACATTTTTGATTCTTATTGTTTCTTGCAAAAATCCTCATGTGAGTTAAACAGTAAAAATGTTATCCTTACCATTTTATTATACATTTGGACAGATGCAGGGCATTAAAAAAATATATGAGAGGAGCAGTTATCAAGTTGAATAAGATTTAGTCATAATCACACAAATTTTGCATACTTTTTAACTTGGAAAAAAATTAAAAGTGGCCTAATTCAAAACCTTGCATGGTATCTGGACTGTGCTGCCCACAATTAGCTATTGATTCTCACAACAGTCTTTCTATGAAACTCGTGTGGTCCTCCTTAGGAAGCCGAACAGTGAGATGATGACGATAGCACTCATCATAAAAATCACATTTTTGATCACTGTTTGTTGTCTCCGATTTGTGGTTTAAGTTTCCTTTTATTGAGGAAAACTGGCTGATGTGAAATCACATACTAGACAGTACAGACTCAGCTCCCTTCTCCAGTTTTCCACAGAACCACTGGCCACCACACACATTGCTGTCAAATTGTTCTGCTTCTCGTCAGCTGCACATGGGGCAGGAGAACGGGAGGCTAGTCGTACACTAATTAGGAGGGCAGACAGTTTTTTAAAAGTCCATTCTGAGAAATACAGCTGCCAAATATTGGCTTAGGTAAAAGTTATTTAAGGAGGATGGGCAGGGATAAAAGAATTACAGAATGGAACTTTGAATGTCTTTGGATAAGAACATTGAGAGAAATTCATTTTCAGGATGACATCAATGTGGAGGAAAAAAAAAAAAGTTCTTCCCTGAAGCAGGAAAGGATTGAGCTATGGGTCTGCTTAGAACTGATGGCTTTAGAAAAAAATTCCAGATCTATAAAATTCCTCATGTGGATTTGACTAAATAACTGTTTTTTATAAATAATTATAGACTAATAAAGTACTAAATTTATAGGAAAGACATTAATCTGGTTTGACAGAGATAATAAACAGCATAAACCAGTAGTACATTGAAAGTTCCCACAGTGAATTGATATTTCAATATTGTTAGTTATGTTTGAAGAGTGAAATAGTTTTTCCCTATTTGAATAGATTGGCTTGTGCTAAATATTGTTTAACAGGAAATTAAGACAGTATGCAAAAACGTTGTTTTAAAAGATCTTATGATTATAGAATAGTATGGAAGTATGGAAATACAAATGGATTAAAGGAGTACATATATTTATTGATTTTGTGTATATATCACAAACACATATGAATACATACAAGATTTAACAGGACGATTATTTGCAAACACCTTAAAAGTAGTCATCTCTTGATGGTGAAATTGATAACTTTTGGTTCATCGCCATTTTATTCATATACTGGGAATGATTTATTTATCAATAATTAAAATATAATTTTTTTGTTTTTTATTTTTGAAATTTAGAAAAATATTTAAAACTCTGAGTACACTAAACTGATTATTAAAGAATTTATAAATTAAAAACATCCACAATGAGAAGAAAAGAGGCTTATGAGTTCATATTTGAGCATTAATTTTAAAGTGTTTAAAATTAAGTAAGATCATGACAGAAAAAAATAAAAACACTCGATCTCTGTATGATACTAGATTGGGAAAACTAAGAGGATTTAGAGTGGCAAAGAATTTCTGATGTTCGGAAGGATATTTAGTAGCTAAGATGCTAATGTAAAAATGGATGTCAGGAAAAATCCTAAATTTTAAGAGATATTTGTCACAATGGGCCATTCAGCAGCACATTGGAGGACAACTTTTAGAAATAATTTGATAACTTACTGAAAATTCAAATTATCCTTCATATAGTTGTTTCTTGTACTAATTTTAGATAAAAACTGAGGATGTGGAATAATTTAGTGAAGTAGGATGTACATTGTTATTCAAATTGGCATTCAGAAGGAATTCTAAATAGGTGAGTAATTGAATTATATGTGCTTTAAATTATCTAAGAATCAAAAGTTATGATAGATCAAATAAACTATGAAACTAAGAATCCTACTCTTGATAATATATTAAATGAGATGAAAGAAAATGTGGCAATAATTAATAGTGGAGTAGTTGAAACTGCAATCTACTGTTATCAAACAAGAGAGGATAAAAGCCATGGTGCATTAGAAAAGGAGTTAGTGCAATGATTTTTTAAAAATAGCTACAATTTAAAGATAATTTCATACACACACAAAATGAGATAAAGCACAGTCTGAATTCATGAAGATGTTGATGTATTTAAAATTCAAATTAAGTATACAGATCCAAAAATTATGGATATAGCATGATTTTGTTTTAATTTTCATAATATAAACAAATATATTAAAATAAAGTAGAGAAATATGAAAAAAATCCCTGATCACACCACATGCTCTATTCATATTTTAATGTTTTTAATTAATGCAAATGTAAATTAAATGTAAATTTCAATATAAATGTAATGTTACATTCAGAATTTAGTAAGCATTTTCCTATTTCTGATATGCAGGTCTTAGTGGCACCTTTTCCTTTGAAGGTTATAAAAGTAACTTTTAAACTAGCTTATGCAAAAGGAGAAGCAGTTGGAACACATAACTTAGCTGGCATTGCGTGAAGCTTGTTCTAGGGGCTCTTCAAGTCTCTGTCTTCAGTGTTTGTCTTATTTCTCTCTGCGTGCTGGTTTCATTCAGCTATCAGTAAAACTCCGTGGTGGCTCTGGGCATGCTGAGCATTGCATCTTCCCATCTAAGCAACTCCAGTGGGCTTCGCTATCCACAGCCCACATAACAGATCAGGAAAGAACCAGTGGTTCTTGCTCAAATTCTACCCATCACTGTTTTTAGCAAATTGGATAGTAAGAATGATCAGTCCTGGGTTACATGCCATAATTGTGTGTGTCAGTGGAGCATGTTTTTGAAGAATTAGAATCAACACAAAATAAGAAGATAAGGGAGGGAAAGAGGGCAACCCTGGTCCAAAGTAGGTGGTTTCCAATTATTTATTTGTGTTTGCTTGCTATTTTAATTCTGGCTTAAATATTAAGATGTTTAGATTTCAGACTGACATAAAAAGAATAGGTTTTGAACTTATCCTTTTAGTTTACTATTTCTATTTTCTATGTTGAAGAGGAATTAATATTGAAGATCTATTTTTCTGTTATTTGGAAGCTTGGGATAAGTTACTAATAAACCACCTGGGCCGATGGTATACTCAGTAGATTTCTGATTTTTTTTCTTGACAGTTTTTTAATTACTCTTCTTTTTGTTCATCAAATTTTAGAAGTTTTTACTTTACAAAGACATCATTCATTTTATATAAACTGCTTTCTGTTTAATCATAACTGTATATATTGTTTGAACATGTTAGTTTAATTTTCTTTCCTAACATCT
Organism: Smutsia gigantea; assembly: GCA_032199065.1. Taxonomy (NCBI): domain Eukaryota; kingdom Metazoa; phylum Chordata; class Mammalia; order Pholidota; family Manidae; genus Smutsia; species Smutsia gigantea. The sequence continues at coordinate 70,092 of JAVSCE010014389.1, read as the reverse complement.
TTTTCAAAGTGTATTTGTTTGATTCAGATTCTTGATTTGTTTTACCTATGGGTTGTTTAGTTTTAAATATATATATATATTAATCTAGCTCTCAAATTTATAAGTAAATTCTTCTGTCACATATATTCTCTTTGTGTTTTATGCTTTTGCTTCTGTATCCTGCCTTTATATGTGCTTTGGGACTTTTTGCATAGACAATATTGAACTCTGTGAATAGGTAGACTTAGTTAATTCATTGCAAGTGGAATGACATTTATTTATTTTTCTTGCCTTCGTGCATTGAGTATGGTATTGAGCACAATATTGACTAGAACTAGTGACGCTGGACATCTTTGCCTTGTTTCTGATGCTAGAAAGTATTTCACCATTTACAATAGGCATTTATCAATTTTATAACAATATTCTTCTGTTCTGGTTTGCTGAGATAGTTCATCATTTATGGCTGTTTTGCCAAATGCTTTTTCTTTTTTTAAATTGTTGAGATAATAAGTTCTTTTTCTTCTTTAGTCTCTTGATGTGGTGAATTACATTGATGGAGGGTTGCATGTTAAACTAGATGTGCATTTCTGGGATGGAGTCCACTTGATTGTAATCTTTTTCTTTGAACGTATCACTAGATTCCATTTGCTGATGTTTAACTGAGTAGTTTTACATCAGTGTTCATGAGGGATTAGATTCTGTCATTTGTTTTGTTTTGTTTTGCAATGTCCTTGTCTACTTTTATTATTAGGATAACACTAGCCTAAAAAAATGAGCTGGGAAGTGTTTCCTCTTGTTCTGTTTTCTGTAATAATATTTGCAGAATTGGTATTATTTTTATTTTACATATTTGATGCAATATACTTGTAAAGACTCTTGATCCTAAAGTTTTCTCTGGGGTACAAATTCTTTAAGACTTTTTTTGAGAAGTTTCAGGTTGATAATAAAATTAATAGGAAGGTACAGAGTTCTCCAATGTTCTTTCTCCCATCCCCACCTATGTACAGCCTCCCCAACTATTAACATCCCTTTCAGAGGGTACAATTTTTTTTACAGTGAATGAACCTACATTGACACATCATAATCATCCAGAGAGTTTACATTAGTGCTCACTTGTGGTCATGTACATTCTATAGGTTTGGACAAAAGTATAATGAAATGTATCCACATTTATAGTATCACTCAGAGTAGATTCATTGACCTATAAATCTTCTGTCCTTTGCCTATTCATCATTTCCTCTCTCTTAGTCCCTGGAAAACACTGATCTTTTTACTGTCTCCATAGTTGGAAACATACAGTATACAGCCTTTTCAGATTAGTTTCTTTCATTTAATATGCATTTAACTTTCCCCAATATCCTTTTCATTGCTTGATAGCTCATTTCTTTTTAGCCCTCAATAATATTCCATTTTCTGGATATACCATAGTTTATTGATCCATTCACCTACAGAAGGACATTTTGATTACTTCCAAGACATGGCAGTTATGAATAAAATGGTTATAAACATCCATGTGAATGTTTTTGGTGTGGATTCTTGTTGACCTATACACATTGAGGAATGAAGGTATTCTTCATTTTTATTACATGTTTATGATCTCTAGTATTTCTTTTGTTAAGATTTCCATCTCTTTTCTTACATTATCCATCTGTTCTTGGACACAGTCTATTTCACCCATTAGAGCACTTGGGTATAGTAATCAGTTTTTTTAAACTTATAATTCTAACATCCCTGTATGTCTGGTTCTGATGTTTGCTCTGCTTTTTCAAATGTTTTTGCCATTTAGACTGCCTTGCAATTTTTTCTCTAAAGCTATACATGATGTACTTGGTAAAAGGAACTGCTGTAAATAGGGTTTTAGTAATGTGGTGGTGAGGTGGGGAGAACATTTTATAGTCCTATGACTAGGTCTCAGTCTTTTAGTGAGACCATACCTCTGAACTGTGAACGTCACAAGTGTTTCTCAGTTTTATTTTCTTCCCCCTGCCCCAGGTGGGGCAGGATGACTAAAGTGGGCTGGAGTTGGATACTTCCCTTCTCCCGTGTGGAAGGCTAGGGATGACTGGAGGTGAACCTTTCCCTTACACCAGGTCAGTGAGGCTACGATAACATCTCAGCAGGTTAGGCTCTGATGGAATAGCTTCCCTGAGGGCAGGCTTGTTAAGAACAGAGTGCTCTGGTGTATTTCAAAACAGCACTTTTCCCCCTTCTCTGCCAGAAGCATGAGGGGGATTCTTCTCTATTTACTGTGGGAACCTAACCAAGCCTCTGGAGGTCAATCTCACCATATTATGGGGCCCCCAATGACTGGGGCCCCTCTTAGAGTTGTCTACACTGATCTTCAGTAATTTGTCAATAACAGTTCAGGTTTTCCTCCCCCGGAACTGGTACCTTCCTGGCGTCCACCTTTGACTCTCTGCTCTAACAAGGTATGAGTCCCTAATCTACCTGTCTGTCTCTTCAATCTGACAGCAAGTGGTTAGCCCTCCGTGTCCTCCTGTTTCTTATGGATCCAAGAAGAGTTACTGGTTTTCAGTCTGTTTAGCTTTTTAGTGCTTGTTAGGATGGAGTGGTGACTTCCAAACTCCTTATATTGAACCAGAAACCAGAAGTCTATGATATTTCTAAACTGAATATTAATTTAGAAATAGTTACAGGGTCATTCAAGTTATTTCTTCATAAGTAAACTTCAGTTGTTTCTCTTTCAAGGCATTTGTCCATTTTGCTTAAATTGTTGGGCTTAAAACCATTATGTAAAATATTCTCTTATCAAAGTTTTAATATCTCTCTGTTTTTAATGATGTCCCCCCTTTCATTACTCTTGTTGGTAATTTTTTTCTTTTTCTTGGATAGTTGGGCTAGAAAATTTTCAATTTTATTAATCTTTTTGAAGAGCCATCTTTTGGTTTCATTGCTATTTGTTTATTTTAAAACAAACATATTTCTGCTCTTATAATTATCTCATTTCTTCTGTTTACTTTGGATTAATTTATTTTTATATTTGTTTCTTAAAATGGGGTTTTAGATCACTGACTTGAGACAATTCTTCTTTTCTAATATTGGTAGTATTGGTGTAAATTTTCCTTAAAGTAATTCTTTAGTAAGACATCACAATTTTGATATATTGTGTTTGATTTTCATTCAATACAAAATACTTTCAAATTCCTTATTTTACTCCTTCATTAACTCATGGTGCTGTTGAAGATGGATTGTGGTTTCATTTCAGGAAAAATTCAACAGCAGACACAAAAGTGGTTGAGTTTTAGGAGTTTTTGGAAAATAAGAGTTTAATGGAAAGTGAAGGTACCCACCGGAGAGCTGAGAGCAAACAGACTTGTGGTGAGTTGAGCTGAAGATACAATAGGGAGACTTTGTACTTCGATTGTTTTCTTTTGTTGGAAAAATCCATTAAGACAGGTAGAATTACAATGGAAGTGTGGGTGTTTTCCAAAATAATGGCTAAAATACTAAATGTTTTGGATGACTGAATTTTTGTTTGTGTGTTTGAGTATGGAGCTATCACTTCTACTTCCAATTTGTATAATAATTGGCTTATTAAGTTTAAGGAACTGTTAGGATATTTTCTCTAAACATTCAAACTCTATTTTCACAATTAGTGAAAAAACAAAATAAAAAAAAATCCCAAAGGAAATAAATGACATCTATTGGACATTTAAAATTGACTACAAATGTTTTTATAAAGTAGTGGCTTCATATCACCTTCCCTATACTATTTCTAATAATATAAAAAGTAAATAAATCATTCACAACTATCAAATGATTCAGAACTTCTTGTCATATCCACATAACCTGTAAAATAGTACTCTGAAGTTCTGGAATCTGCACCCTGTAATTTGTCCCCGTGTCCTCCAGGGGACCCCGACAATGACCATGTGTGACTGCTGCTCTGCAGTGTGCTCCTCCACCAGGAGCCCATTCGTTTTCTCCTCCTTTTGTCCTCACCCAAGTTCTAACCATATATTTTTGGTTTACAGAAGCATTGAGCAGAAAGCACTGAAAGTCCCCAAATACCCCCCTCAACCCTCCATAGTCTTTTGAAGTTGCCAAAATATTTGATGAAGTACCTTTGTGGTCTGAGACAAATGCATAATAAATGGTGTATATATACATATAGTACATAGTACTAGGTGCTATACTGCCCAATACAGCATCTAAAATTTGCATTTTTGCCTAATGTAAAAAAGGGGGCACTACTGACCAAATTTATTTGAAACATAACACAATGCTTATTAGGCTGTACTTCTATTTACTTCGTTGTGGCTATTTTTTTTTTAATGTCTGGTAAGAGCTAATCATGTGTCAATTTAAGGTGTGGTGGTAACTGAATAAAATGACATCTCAAAAATTGCCTTCTAATCAAGTGTATTCTTGTGCACCTAACAGAGTGCAAGCAAATTCAAAGTTATTGCTAAAATGAAAGTAAGAGTTGCATAGTACATGCAGATAGAACTCATTTAGGTAAGTATAACTGGAGATTAAGAAATGCACCCAATATTTGAAGATTTCTCATTTCAGACTGAAACTGCAAAATGTTTCCTTCACATTCATGTATGTTTGGCTTTAAGCACTTTCAAATTGTATACACTGTGCAAATCAGCTTATGAAATAGATACTCAGAATCCTATACTTTTATATCCTGAAAATATGTATGTCTCAGGGCCAATAAAAGTATTCAGCTAAAACTGAAATTCCAAATTATTACAAAATTCAAATCTCTTTCTGGAGGTATATATAAATACACATATGTGTGTGTATATACATATACATATGTAAAATATAATGTCCACATATACATCCAGAAAGGTGTTTGAATTTAGTCATAATATGTATGTGTACATATTATATATACATATATACATACAGTGTGGATATATATACATGTTCTTCATAAAACTTTCATTAAATAAAAATGATTAAAGGGCTTTTTAAATTAATATATTTTTTTATTGTTTTCTTAAATTTTTAGGTCATAATTACCTTAATTGTGTTCAGGGAATTCTTTGACCATATTTTAATGAAATATGTAATGATGTAGACAGTTTAGCTATCCTGTAAAAGCACTCAAGATTTAAATGTATTGCTTTTTAACTATATACAGCCCTGTTTCCTACAAATGCTATACATTATTTTACATCTCCACCCATTTCAGCATATGATGTGTAAAGTTACTTCAAACTTTTTGATGGTTTTGATGGGCCAGGTTCTGCTACCAATTTTCTATGGAGACTAATCTCCATATCTGCTCATCTGTGCTCTTCTATCACAAGAAACTAGAAGCTGGAAAATTTACTTCCCAGATTCCCTTGTCAGCTGGTTTCCGTTTAGCTTCTGCCAAAGGAATGAACTGGCCAGAGATTAGAAGGCAAGATAAAGACAGAAGGTATTTGCTTCTGGTTCTTGCAATGGTTGCAAGGAAACTACTCTAGGCTGCGAGGGTCTCCAGGAACAGTGGTGGCCCCACAGGGACAGCTGAGGGTCTCCTGATCCAAGGTGGTCCAAGTGCCGACCACAGGGTAAGCAAGTGGTAGTGATTCAGCAGCAATATGTTGGCAGCTGTGGACCTCTGCAAGTTCTGAAATTCTATTTTCTTTAGGTGAAACTCATTTCCCATGTGTGCTTCTCTATCCCTTCCAACACCTTTAAAAACAGCTCTTTCTATTAACTCTTTTTCTGCTTGGAATATCTAGAACTGTTTCCCCTTTCTGGATTGAGAAATGACCAAGAAATGAGAAAAAGTGGCTTATTCAATGGGACAGATAAGACTGATGGGTGAATATGTACCTCATGAGGGTACCCAATATGATTTGACACAGAGAATAACTTTCTCAATGTCAGCACTAAGGACACAATTTAGGGAAGTCTCAGTAGTGGAGAGAGTCTTCTAAGATTTACCAGAATAGCGCCTATTCTTCATAGATAACTATATTGGGAATGGATAAAAAAGAGCGTTTTTTCACAAAATAGCTATTTCATAATGTCTTTGTGTTTGTGGGGTTTTTTTTTTTGCATCTACTATCAAGAGTTACTTCTTAATGGGTTACCCTTTTACTAAGCTAAATATGAATAAATACTTAAACTGTGGACTTGGAGCTAGAATATTTTGGCTTAAGCCCAGGCTTCTCTTCTGACCAACTCTAGGCATGTCAATATTTTCCCTTCTTGATCTGGAAAATGAACACTGTCATCCATGCCTACTTGGCAGAGCCTTTGCTGGCATCCAGTGGGATACTCTATAGGGAGATGCTTTTTAGGCAACTAAGTTCTACATCTTGTCGGGTATTATTAGAGATTAGTTAACATCTGCGAAGGAAGGGCTATGACTCAGAATTACAGCAGGGACAGTAGTAGTTCCTGAAGAAAACAAGCACTTTGTTCACAGCCTCTGTGAACATATTGACTGTTTTTCTCTTTATGTGGCGCTGTGAAGTCAGGAGCGGCTCAGGAACAGGGTGAGAGATCCAAGAAACATGCAGTGGGAAAAGGCAGAAAGCAGAGTCTGGAGACATGAGTTGGCAGTTGCTACATGCTCATATTGTTGTCCTCATGTACTCAATCTCACTGTCTTAGAAACAATGCTCCGCGCTTCTCTTCCCTGTGTGCTGTCAACAATGCTTACGGGTTTATCCAACATAATCAGAAATATAAAAATATATTTTTCAGAAACTTTGATTAACAGCAGAATCAGTTGGGAAGCATATGAACATACAGATTCAAGTACACCACCCTCGGATTTGTGTTCAGTAGACCAGCATGGTACCCAAGATTCTGATTTTTTGAATGTCCCGGAAGATTCTGATGTATGGATCTGCACTAAAGCAGCATTTCTCAGAATAGCTTCTGGATAATTTTAATTGAAATTACTCTTTTCACTTGTTTAAATTCCCTATTTTTGAGCCTAAGCCAAGATCATGGAATCAGAGTCTCTAAATGGCAGATCCTGGGGTCTGCAATTCAGCAAGTAATCCAAGTGCTTGTTGTTACTTATACTTCATTTTGGCACCCAGGACTAGTGGGAAAGGTTGGTTCAAGGGCATGCTCTGCACCTGCTTTCTCACCCCAACACACTCGCATCCACTTTGCATCTAACTTGATCACATTCCTAAAATAGTGACTCTGTTTTAAACTAAATTTAGAGACAGTGACGTTAAAAATGCAAATGCCTAGTAAAGTTCACTGACAAACAAATCATGACTTTGATTTTTCTAAGCTTTACTTGAGATGAATGCTGGCTTTTGCTTGACTTCCTCTGTAGCCACTTCTAAAGCTGGTGTTACTCTTCCGTTCCTCAAGAGACACATTTCAGTGTTCACTTGTCAGCATTTGTCACTTTTGAGTTTGGGGCTTGAGCAGTTTCCTCAGTGTGGAATGTTCTCACTGACTCATTTGTCTGGTTAACACCTACTTATCCTTTTAAGTTCATCTTAAACATCGCCATCTCTGGAAATGTTTTCTGGTCTCTCAAATCTGGGCTATTCACTGCCTTATAGATACATTATCCAGAGCCTTCCTATTATATATGCCACACACTATTCTAAGTAATCATTTATTTGCCTTAGTCTCCCACTAGATCAGGGTGGTCAATTTTTTTCTGTAACGTGCCAGATACTGATTATTTTAGGCTTTGTGGGTCATGTGAGGTCTCTGTCACAATTACTCAGCTCTGTCTCTGTAGCATGAATGCAGCCATAGACGATTTGAAAGTCTATGTTCCAATAAAATTTCATTTACCAAAACAGTCAGTGGGGAGATATGCCCCATGAGTTGTAGTTTGCTAACCTTTTGTATAGAAAATGAAAGTTCTGTGGCCAGGATTCTTAGCTGACCCTGGTCTGCTTGCACATGGCTCACATGCAATGCATGCAGGTGCAGGCTTGCACCCCTGTGGGCAATAGGTTATTATTGACTTTATAGAGAAAGCTCTGCCCAGTACCATGGGGCTGCGAGGCATCAGGGAGGCAGAGATCGGCTTGCTGCATGCAGACTTGCCCTGAGGTGGACAGGATTCTAGCGCTTGGCCTGCCACCAAGAAAATAAAGCATTCAGTTGTCATTTTTCTGTCTCAACAAATCCAGAGTGAACTTGCCTGGGACTGAAACCCTCAGGTGAGGCACCCTTGCACCAGACTTTTAGCTAAACATGTCCATTCTTAGTCACCACTGGAGCCTCAAATAGTAGAACAACCCATGGCCATACAGATTGGTTGAATTTAATCTGTATTCCATATAGAATTTGGTTCAGCTGCCAAGAAACAAATAATCTTTGGCATGAATATGATAGAAACTTATTTCTCTATCACATAAGAGAATTCTAAACATAGGCAATTTGAAGTTGGTATGACTGTTTCACTTTTCTCAGTATTTTCATTCACTGATTCCCATCTATATACTCTACCACCCTCAACATGTGGCTTCCATTCTTGAAGGGACTTCATTTATGTGTGAATGAAAAAGGGAGGAAGTTCATTTAAGGAGACTTCCTGGAAGTCTAATATATGTTCACTTACATGAAATTGTGCAGAACTTAGTCCATTTAGCTACAAGAGAGGATGGGAAATGTGGTTGGTTAGCAAGGAGTACTATGATCAGCTAAAAATTAAAGTCCAGTTACAAAGGTCATAAATGAAAAATGGATGTTGGTATCTTACATGAACATTAACATCTGTTGTTGGGTGTAGTTTGGTATGCAGTGCCTGTAAGTCAGAAAATGAAGCTGAAATATCGTATACCTGTAATGGCAATGGGAAAGAGCAAATGTCCTCCATAATGGTCCTCCCCACTTTAGGGTTAGATGATCCTATTAATTCACTGGCATAGGAAAATTTCTCAAGCATTTTCAAAACTAATTTTTGAGTGACACCAGAAGTTCACAAATAAATAACCTCCCTAAAAATTTCATTTCATGATTAATGTGCTTGCATTTACTCTCATCTCTCAATCTATACTTCAGAAAGACAAATAATGTTTGTGTTAGGCCAGCCCCACCCACAATTTCTAAAGCAACTGTTTTTGTGCATGAAAGGCAGACTGAAACATGTGTAATTACAAATGTTTACATCTGTTTCCAATCTCTAAGCCAGAGCACAAAATTACTCTTGTACTGAGGCTTACACAGTGGTCTCATTTGTTTATTTATGTTTTGGTTCTTGAATGATATGCAAACATGCACAATGACAACCGTGCTACAATATCTGGCATCTGTCAGGCGGTGGGGTTAACACACAGGAAGGGAATTGGGTCTTCTTTCTGAGGAATGGGTATTTGATATGTACCAGAAGAGTTCTGGGGCTTAAGACCTAAAAACTGGAAAGTTATTAAAGCTAATTGATTTTCATTAATGAGTCCCTATAAAAATTTCTTTTCCTATAAAAATTTGTATTTTTCCCCATTCTGATTTGGAAAAAATAGACCTATATCTTTGCCTTTCTCTCCTTCCCTCTCTCTACCCCTGCCCTTCTTTTTCTCTCTCTCCATCTACCTACCTACCTATTCATGTGTGTAGACTTGGATCTTATTCAATGATCATGAATCTGCTTTACTTTTGACATTTTGTCAATATTCAGATTTTAAGTAACAATTCCACTGTTTAAACCTTTTAGTATTTAAACCTTTCACTTCTTAGTTCACCATTATCACAGTGATTTGCCTAATTTTAAGAAGCTGAGACCTTAAAATATTGGTGTCACTGTTATTTCACTATTTCTTTTTTGATGTTAGTGTTATCAGAAGGAAAATACCTATTCTATAATCCTTATCATTGGGTTTATTTTTATTCCCTTTCTACTTACTAACATTTGACATTTATAAATAAAGCAATGACCTTTTTCTTGGGAAGATATAAAATTATCAGTGTTCCTACAACTTAAGTGGAGTTTGTAAATACACAGATTCTTGGTCTTTGTTTCTAGAGGTTCTGATTCAGTAGACATGGGATTTGGCTAAGAAACCTGTATTTTTTAAATAAACAGTGGTCTTTAGTTCATGCTTTTAGTCATGTGTTTGCCTACCTTTGTTCTTATAACTTCTCCATGTGAAGCATAATTTGGGGATGTGTTTGTCTGTGTGTGTATGTGTGTGTGTGTGTGTGTGTGTGTGTAAATATCACTTCTGGGTATTTGTCTGAAGAAAATGAAAACACAAACTTGAAAAGACATATGCACCTCATGATCACTGCTGCATTATTTACAGTAGCCAAGATATGGAAACAAACTAAGTACCATGGATGGATGGATAATTGTGTGGTACATACATACAATGAAATATTACCCAACTGTAAGAAAAGTATGAAAATCTTGCCATTTGTGACAACACAGATGGACTTGGAGGGTGGTATGTTAAGTGAAATAAGTCAGACAGAGAAAGACAAATACCGTATGATTTTACTTATATGTGGTATCTAAAAACAAAAGAAATGAACAAACCAGACAGAAGCATATTCATAGATAAAGAGGACAATCTGGAGGTTGACAGATGGGAAAAATAGGGGAAGGGTACAAACTTCCAGTTATAAAAAAAATAAGACACAGGGATATGATGTACAGCATAAGGAATATGAATAACAACTCTGTAGGGTGACAGATAGTAGCTAGACTTATCCTGGTGATCATTTTGTAATGTATATAAATTTTGAATCGCTGTGTTGTGTGCCTGAAACTAATATAATATTGTATATCAACTGCATATCAAAAATAAATAAAAGTAATAAATTTTTTGAAAAATTATTTAGTTTCTATTTTCTCATATTGATGATTTACCATCTGTGTGCTGTCTTCAACAGTTAATCAAAACTCCTTAAAAAAATCAGTGTCACCCAATTTCTAAATTCAATAACCTGTGAATCCTTCTCTTCTTGGTTGTTGTGTCATCCAAATATCGATGCCACTCCATTCTCTTTAGAGACTTTATTTTCTTTGGTTTCATAGCACACAGTCCTCCACTCATATCTGACTTCTCAGGTTCAGATTCTTTTATTTATTATTCAAATATAATTGATTTCTGACTATCTTACTTGGCTCTTACATCTCCTTTCCAAATTCATTATGGCAGCTAATACTTTGTGGTTGAACCACAAATCTGTATATGCACTTCAAATCTAAGTGAGTCATATTTTCATATTTTCATCTGTGTTCTAGATATTACCTCTCAGCATCTCCATTGGACAGCAAATTCAAGATGTCCAAGCTGAACTACAATACATCTTATAAATTCACCACATCCATTACCATATTAAAGGCCCAAAAAAGACCTATACAAAAAAAAAAGCTTCACTTAGAGTTTCTCCAATTATGTATGAAATTGGTTTGCCTCTTTTTCCATTCACAAAATACATTTTATCAGTTTTAGGGTTTTATTGTTTCCTCTATTGGAAAGCAAGTTCAATAATTTTCTAAATTTATGATACTGTCATCTATTACTATCATCTTCTTTAAATTCACATATGTCTTATTTCCCTTATCAAATCGAAAGTTCATGAAGGAAGAGTCAATTTATGTTCCTTCTAATTTTCCTAACCCAAAGCCTGACACATTTACATGTTTACCACTATTTAGGTAGTAAATAAATTGTTCTTCTAACAGATAAAGGTTCTTATAATTTATATTTAGAAATAAGAAATATAAACCACCTCCTTCTCCTTTTCCCTTAAAGGAAACTTAAAACTAAGAAAAATCTTCACCAAGATTCTAATTACTCTTTAAAATGGCTAGTTACCTCAAAGTTCCTCTTTTGTAACCAGAATATTGGTCTTGAAGAAATCCATGGCTATCTTCTTATTACTGACTGTGTCCGTGGAACCCCATGAAAAAGTGTGGGGGTACCTCGGAGTGCTCCGTGTAATCTGACAGTTAGAAATAAATATTTCATTTTTATTATGGGTTTAGTTTTGTTCTGTTTAGGAAGTCTATACTTCCAATCTATTAGAAAGGAAGTACAGAGTCATAATTCAAGGCTCATCTTGGTTGGTATATTACAGTAGAGACTTGGTTTGGAGAGCCTAGGCTTCATGTGTCTTGAATCACTTACTTTGCTCTCTGTGGATTATTCTGAAGGAATTGAATCAGAAACCAGTATTAATTATCCTGCTGAAGATTATCTGAGCATTACTTGAGAGCAAATAATTTCAATTTGGGGAAATGTCCTCATGGCATAAATGCAAGCACAACCCCTTGGAAATTAGGGATGTGTCCATGAAGGGTTGTGTCCCTTTCTGAGGATTAATCTCATATGTACTTTCCTCTCCCCAGAAAGAGAAATACAATAGAATTGGCATGAATATTTTCCTTTAAATTACTTTATTTTCCTTTATACTGAGATGGCCATGGCCACTGTTTCTAAGTCACTTGATTCCTTTAAAAATTGTAGTATGTTTGATATTCACATGCACTGTATCGGTGCTTAGCCATCGCCTCATGAAAATCCTCTTCAGTTTTGAAGGTTTCCAAGTATAACCAGTATAAATTGTTCCATGACACTAGGATATAAAAAAACACAAGTCAAGATGACTGAGTTTTAAAATTAGAGTAAATATCCTAGTTCCTCACTCCCTGACTAAGGGAACAGAAAATAATATTTTTTGGAGGGGAATATTCTCCCCTTACTACATCCATGAAAAGTCCTGGGGACTCAGATTTTCAGTGGCCTATAAAGCCTGCACTGCTTTGTTCCTGTCTTGGACTAAGGGAGAAAGTGACAGCCTATTGAGGAGCTTGCTCAGGATTTCAAGGTGGTACCTGCCTGCTGGCAAAGACAGCTATGGCCCAAGGCAGAGAGAGAGTGAAGGGACAGAGAACGTGATGTTAGAAATAAATACTGCAGCTTAGGGGAGCAGCATACAGTAAGAATAGAGAGAATGCCTCTGCCTATGAGCATAGAAAATGAATTGTGTCCTGGGGTCTTGCTACAGGCTTTTCTGTAATTGAATCAGCAAAATATAATCTTAAACTGTTAGAACTAATAGCACAAAAAAATTACCTTGAAGGATCTCACCCTTCATGAGAACTCTCACTGGGAGATCTCCTTGAAACCAGCTAGTAGGTTGACCTCAGCAACTCTATTGTCAGGATTTTATCTATGATTCTCCAAATGGAGAACAAAAATTTAAAAAAAAACAATAAATATTTACCCTCTTGTAAGCAAACACTGGAAAATGGTGAGTGGCATTGCTCAAGGACAAATCTCCACTGAGAAACAAATGTTTTGTGTTCCCTTTCAGGCTGGTGTGAACTCTTGAGCTCAGACGTCTAACTGCTTCCTGTTTATTGGGCTCCTGACTGGTACCCTACCTGGAGATGTCTGCAGCATCACCTGCGGTCTTTCTGCACCTCTTGTGTGAGTCCTACACATGCAGTCTTACCTAGGTATACCAGCACTCTCCATCTCAATTATCTATCTCACATCAATGTCTCCAGGCTGTATATGAGGAGTCCAGCTCCTGGCCCAGACCCTCTGTGTGATCTTTCATGCTCAGCCCTAGGCATTGACAAGGCTTTGCCTTGCAGGCCTCGGTGGAGGGAAGTTGCCCTCCTCCCCCATCACAGCTCTCTAGAGGCAGTTGCAGTAGAGGGCTCATTCTCACATTCCTTCCTCCTTTGGAGGCCTCCTAATTGCGAGAATTTGACAAAGATACTTTTCTCTACTCAGTAGTTCTCTACCCCTAGCACTTCCCTTCCCTCCTTGCCCTAGCCCTGTAGGTCCATTAGACAGGAGCCTTTTGTTCAGGGATGTCTCCCATCTGTCCTGATCCACCTGACACATGCCCCATGCCCTTCTGTGGGAAAAAAATGGAGCATCAGAGAGCTGGTGCCTATATTTTCCTCTTGCTTACACTATCTCAGTAAATGAATAAAGTCTTGATTATTAGGTTCAGTTTGGGTTATTGTCCTAATGACCATCTAGAAACCTGGCAGGTTGATAGTAATGTGAAGCACACAGGTCTCTTTGCAGGAACTGCTCAGGATTAACAAGGTAGCTGGGGAAAATGTGTTAGAAGGGAATGTTCCCCTTTTTATCCAGTCAGTGATTAACATGTTCAATCAAGTTTTTATCTATACTGAAGTTGGCCAACTGCCCCAAATATAATTATTTCAGAATGTGAGGTTTATACTAAAAAGAGAAAATACATGAGTACCACATGTCTATACAAACACAAGCTACATATTCTTTTGATACAGATTCTATTTCTTGAGAATTATCAGGCCACTCTCACTGAATGTCTCTGGTGAAAGTAAGCCAGTGCTTCATACTGTGGCTTACAGGGTACAAATAACTAGAGGGAGAGAATGCACATAATATCCAACTGGCATGAAAGAGCTACAGCAATTTTTCCTTCAGTACTGAGGCTGACGTCTTTAAGCTCAGGCTGACAGATGGAACCCAGAGGAGAGTTGTGAAATAATAGAAATAAAGGAAAAAATATATGTGTGTGTGTGTGTCTGTGTGTCTGTGTGTGTGTGTGTCTGTGTGTCTGTGTGTTTGTTTCTGTACCTGGTTCCTGCTTCTTCAGAGCTCCTGAAATTCTAGTTCCTAAGTGATAAGATCGCCAGGAGCATCTTTTGTTCTAATATCGGGACTTTGACACTGGACTCCTGACACCCTTGTCATTTCCTGTGTGATAGGAGTGTCTTTTGTTCCCATGAGGTGACATGGGGTGGATTCCTGGATGGCTCCTAGATGGTGGTTGATCACTGGAAAGACCAGGCCACAATCAGAAGCTTGAAATTTCCAGCCCTGCTCCCCATTCTCTTGAGAAAGGAGAAGGTCTGAAAATGGAGTTAAGGATCAATCATATCCACGTTGATGAAGCCTCCATAAAAGTCCCAATACTATAGGATTCAGAGAGATTCTAGGCTGGCAAACACATGCACATTTGGAGGGTGACACACCCCAGTTCCACAGGGGCAGAAGCTCCTGTGCTCAGGAACCTTCCTAGACCTTCCTATGTAGTATCTCTTCATCTGACTGTTCACCCAAGTGCTTTATCATATCCTTTAATAAAAGCAGCATAAGGAAGTGTAAGTAGGTATTTCCCTGAGTTCTGTAAGCAGCAAACTAAATTAATCTAACCTGGGGAGGGGATCATGGGGACCTCCAATTTGCAGCCAAGACAGACAGAAGCTGTGGGAACCCAGGGATCTATTACCTGTGGCTGGCATCTGAAGTTGGGTGAGAGCAGTCTGGTGGGACTGAGACCTTAACCTGTGGGATCTGATGCTATCTGCATGTAGGTAGTGTCAGACTGAGTTAAATTGTGGACACTGAACTGGTTTCATGAAGAATCACTTGGGATGGGGAAAAACCCATACATTTGGTGACTGGAAGTATCAGAAATGAAGTGTTCTGTGTGAGATGTGAAGGAGAAGGAAGAACTACAGGTTTGTTTTTTTAATTTATTTTCAATACTAGAGTTTCGGGAAAAAGAAAGGGGAAAGAAACAAGAGAGAATACTGTATTCTTTGAGGTTTCCATGTATTAGCTAAAAAGCCACATGGCTGGTGACACGGAGGCCTCCACCCAGTTCTGCAAGTCATCTTACTCATCAATAGAAGACCCTTTAACAACCTAGATTCAGAAAGGCACATACTGCTGGGTAAGTTGTGGACTTCCCAACTCCAGGGCATTATTCACAGAGACACTTCTTAAATTCAATGACCATTCAAGTCACCTGGGATCTTGTTAAAATGCAGATTCTGACTCTGTAGATAGTGGGTAGAATCTGAAATCCTGTATTTCAAAGTAATGTCTCTGCTGTTGGCCAAAGGTTACACACAGTGATAGGATGGCAACCCTGAACTTGCGAACCATGCACCCTGCCCAAAGGCGCATCTGGCCCATTCATCAGCACCTGAGATACCGCAAACCAGGTTGCCTACTACACTTTTCATAAACTTCCTTTAACCATCAAAGAAAAAACAAAACAAAAGTTCCTCCCTTCACCTAACACATTCTTCCTACCACTCTTTCAAAAACTATCTCCTTACTAGCCTAGCCTGATTTAGTACTTTCATTCACTGAACAAATTAAGGGAGTTTTGTTTCGGGTTTTTTGTTCTTCAGCTTTTGTTTTTTAGAATTGTGTGCAATAGCAAAACCATTTTCTCTTTGCATTAGGGTCCGAATCCACCGTTTACGTAATGTTTGTCCTCAGCATTGCACTAGGTAGTTATCCACCATCAATGAAATAGTATTAGATGTCTTCACTCTGAGTAATCTTTCTGTTATTTGGAAAGCAGTACAGTGTCTTCCACTCTGCCATCAATGGGCCATAGGAATCAGACATGTTTCCTATAACTAAGATCCCAGGATCCGACTCTAAGGGCCCCATATGAGTGCCACTGATTTGTAGCCTCTCCCCAGTACACATGTCCTGAGGCTTACTACTCTCACTTCTCACAGAGACCAAATGACTCACACTTTATGAAATGGGGTCACACATATAATATTAAGGCATGCTTGAGATTCCCTGGTGGTTACCTGCTTAGCTTTTTATTCTTGATTGGAATAAAGTGCCAGAAAGTCTTTGCCTCTGTAATGGGGCCAACTACCTAGACTAAAGGTTACTCTGACTGCCTGAAACAACTTGAACGACCAGCTTCAGAAAATTCAAGCTGTGTCTAGTGCCTTAACTGTGTCTTAAGACAAAGGTAAAACATATTTAAGGGATACCAAAAATAAATTTAGCATGTACAAATGAAATTTCACAATTTTGGGGATCCAGTTAAAAATTATCAGTCATGCAAAGAATCAGAAGGGTACAAACCATATAACAAAAATAATTCAGTAAATAGAAATGAATTCAGAAAGACACAGATGATAGAACCACCAAAGACATTAAAATGGCTATAATAAATACGCAGTATATGCTGAAGAAGTTAAAGAAAAACATGATCACACTAATGAAAGATATGGGAGATGTTTAAAGAGAGCAATTCAAACCTCTAGAGATAAAAAATATAATGTCTTAGATGAAAAATACACCGAATATTATCAAGAGTAGATTAAACGCTACAGAACAAAACATCAGTGAACTTGGAGAAACAGCCATAAAAGCTGTCTGAATGAACAAAAAGAGAAAAGACTGAAAAGTAAAGAATATAAGTGAATTCAGCCTAATGTTGATGGATTTAAAGTCCTATAAGGAGGGGAGGAAAAAATATTTGAAAAAAATGGCTGAAAATTTTCCAAATGTGAGAAAACTTTAAGCCTTCAATTCCAAGGATTTCATGAAACTCAAGCAGAAGAAACAAAAATCTACACAAAGTTATACAGATAATACTACTATTACTACAAAATATAATCAAATTCCTTGAACCAGGAGAAAGGCAGAGCTAAAGTGTAATTGTTTGTAAAGTGGAACAGCGTAACATAATCTCCTCCTCACTCACATTTATTTTCCACAGGTTATGTGAAAACCAAAGATGATATAATTCTATTATAACAGATTAATTATGGACAACCTTTTATTTAATGAAATTTGTATGTTAAAATAAAAGCACAAGTAACATTGAGGACAATTATTGCTCTCTGCTGTACTGGTAGACCCTGGGATTACATTTGGATTTTCAAATTAGTCAGTTTTTCATGATGGTTCTTTAAAAATTAGAATAAAGAAAGCAAAAACATATTAAAAAAACTCCCTTGCAACATTAGAAAACGATTTTAAAAGTGCTATTCCCACCCTTTGTGGAGTAAACTTTAATATGGAATTGACATCATTTAAAATCACTTTTTGGGAGGAAAGAGGAATAAGATTTCTATCTTCCCTTTGGTATTTGTACATTGTCCTTCCTGTTAGATTTGGCTATATTTTTTTCCATTGTTTATATTCTTCTCCATTTGAAGCAACAAATACCAAATGCACACAATACAACACTGCTAAAAGTAGGTTCTCAAGACACACTAATAAATGAAACAAAAGCATTTCTCCTTGACGCACATTTTCCACACCTTTTTCTTGAATATTTTTGACAAGCAGATATAACCTTAATGATTGTGATAACATCATAAGGGGAAACTAAAATAAGCTAGCTTTTATTTTAATTAAAAGAGATTGTTTTTCTGCCTCATGTCTGTTAAAGTATAATTTTCAGACAGGTATAATTGTGACTCTCATGCTAATATGAAATGAATACTTGTCAAAGATTTTATTTAATCCAATAATTACTAAGAGAAGCAGTAAACTATTAAAATCAATTCAAATGAATTCTATTCTGTACAAAATTCATTTGCATTGCTGCATGAAGAGATCATTCATGTGGCTATGTAATGTAATGCCTTACGTAGGCTTCCTCCGAGCTAACATCTGTCTATCACAGGGGACACCCCAACAGAATCAAATAATTCCAGAGAATCAGTTATACAAAGCCTAGCATTCCATTCAAAGGATATCTAGTGATCGCTCTGCATATCTCAAAGTCTTGCATGAATTCCTAACTTAACACATATGCCATTTTCTAGTGTTGCTAAAATTGTGTTAAAACTTATTAAAGCATCACACTTGATTCATCAGAAAAAAATTTGTATTTTCTTCTGATTTTTAAATTGATCCTTCATGAAATTTAATTTAAGTGAAAAATATTGGAAGTTTAGAGAAAAAGCTGTAACATTTATTTATCTTAAATTGCAACTAACTTGTAAAAATTACAACATACCAATTCTCAAACAGTAAGTGGACTATGACGCCACTTGAAATATGACTGAAGTATGGAAAGTAAAGATATTAACTGCTCCCTCAAATTGAAATAGAATTAGCTAATTTAAAAGAAAGCAAGGCAAAAATTTCTTCACTAGACTTTAATCACTTTATAAGTTTCAAGATAATATATCAAATAGCAACCATAACTACTTATCTCTTATTTTGCCTCAATGATTTTTCCATATTTTCTTTTACAGGTCAGTAACTAGAGCATGAAAGGTGACTTCAATTTCCTGAGTTTTTCTTTTTTTAATAAAAGCCAAGTGACCTAAGTACTATAAAAGTAGTAGTATTTTTAAAATAAATAAATTTACTGTTTAAAATTAGAGAGGTAATACTAAAGATTTTTCTAAAAATTAATTTCTTTCTAGCAATTGTCTATTTTTCTTGGAAGCTCTTGGATACATATTGACAATCCTAAATCAACATCTAAATGAAAGAAAACTCATTTTTTTCACTGTCATTTCTATTTTAAATCTAACTGCAACCTACAGTTTTGCACAATTTCATGATTATTTATGTCCATATTTTCCTGTACAATTCAATGACTACATCAGAGCACAGAGGAAGATTTCTTCCTGTCATGTGTTACTTAAAACACAGCCAAGGAATTTAGTAGTATCACCTGGTCTTTATCTCCCCCACCTCAGTCTCAGTGCAAACCCAGAAATTTGTTTTTTCCTACAATGAGATGAAGTTAATCTATCTTGTCCACTAACACAAAATACGTGGACTCTTTCCCAGGCAATTAAAGTGACAGGAAAACATATCATTCTTTTCTCGACATCTGTGGGATGCACTGGTGCGCTGCTTTCCCCACCACCTCTGTGCCAGCTTCGTTTCCCTGCTCTGTAGCTATGGAGTCGTTTCTTTTCAAGTCACGGATTCTGGATACCAACCAAGCTGGCAAATGAAAAATAACTCAGCCGGAGCCATTTCACCCACCAGTGGTCTCTATCGGTGAGATAATTCCTCCCTGAGGTTTCTTTCTCTCCGCTGCTGTGTTCTTAAAGGCCCAACATGGGACAGCAGGCTGGTGCCACTGTCGAAGGTCTCAATTAAGACATGTGGAGATATCAAAGTGGCAACAAGCAGGCCTCTGCAACAATGCCTTGCGTTTCGTTCTCACTTCCAGTTCAGGGATGGAGAGATGCTTGAAAAATGTGGCTCATTAATCCCCACAACAGACCCCGGAGGTTAAGAGGACAGAGGGAGCCAGCCACGGGATCAGGTTTGAATAGTCTCTCTGTTTGTTGTGTACATTTGGAGCTGACTGTGAAATCTATGTGGACACACTGAACCCTCTGGTTAACCTCATGGTGCAAATGCATTGATCAAAGGCACTCTGTCAGTATCTGATTAAAAGCCATGTAAGAGCACTGAAGACATTTCCTTCTGGTTAACAACTCTGATTACAGGGGGCTCCTGGCATGAGTTTTCCTCTAAGCAGTCAAGCAGGTCCCCAGACTGCAGCTGGAGCTCTAGGGTTTCCCCGTGGCAGAGCTTCCTGTGGCTGAAGGCTTCAATTCATTCGCAGCTTGTAAATCAGTACCTTGTAAATCAACAGATTGAGCTACTACTGTTTAAAACACAGTTTCCTCAACAAGTTTCCTTCTGGTTTTGTTTTCATATATCAAAGGCACGGGGAAAAAAAGTGTCCAATTTTTAACACCTGGACTGATGGGGACTCAGCAGGAGAGGTATTTTAGAGCAAGCTTCACAGTTTTGTTTTTGTTTCAGCAGAGCAAGAATTTAGTGGCTAAAGCCAAGATAGCATTTACTTAGAGAAATGGTAGATGCCTATTTGGGGGAAATTGAAAAACACAAATGCTGCATGCATCTCAGCAATTTTTAATATCTAATAAGAACTAGAAAGCTGAAAGGGGAATGAGAATCAAGACATATTCTTGTTTACTCTCCTGTATTAAACAGGTATTTTGAATCTGATAGGAGGTGATTAACCCAACTATTTTGAACATTTTACTTGAATCAATGCCTATTGAAATAGGATCGACAGCAACAGGACCGGTTAATTACAGAAAGTCTTCTGTTGTTAATGACCAGTTGACAAAGAGTAAGGTGCCAAGGCAGTGATGACCGAAAAGATACCAAACTTCTAAACTCATGGCTTCATGTATTATCTTAGAGTATTTTAGATGGCAGTAACAGGTGTCATATATTCTGTGACATATTATAATAAGATTTAACCCATTATTGTTGTGTCTATTTGAGGAGGGCAGAATTCTGTGAGAGATCATTTATAAATTTTAATGTTATGTTCAAAGTCAACTTTCAGCAATGATGTTTAGTATCTAAAATAATTAGTAATTCCATTTTATCCTAGTCCCTGTACCAAAGGCAATACAATTCACACAGAAACTCAATCTACATCCCTTGTCAGGAATCTGACTTTCTATATATTGATTCTATTTATATGGTTGTCTCTAGGCAATCTGATTAAGGAAATTTTGGAACTAATCTTTTGAAGAACATTATTTCTATCATCCTAAAAACAAACGTGATTTAAAAACTGATCCAGGCTCCTGGAGAGGAGTCTTGGTAAGCCAGAAACCCCTCTGGGATGGAGCTGAAGAAATCTTACTCCATTTTGGTAAGGAAGGCCAAGATAGCTGCACAGACGTGATGTGAGCACTCAGCATTGCCCTGGAGCGACGTGGTCTAACCTCCTAGACAGGGAAGTTAATTCCCTGGGAAGATATGGCACTGATAGGATCAAAGTCACTTAGGGGCTGTATCTTACAGGTAAAAATGTTTCCTGTTAGCACAAAGGAGCTGACACTAAAAAGAGCAGATGTGCTCAGGGGCAGTGGTGGAGAAGAGTGGCAGATAATCCATCCAGACTGTTGGGGAAGGAAAGTAAGATGATGGGAAATGGCCCTCTCTGATAAGAAAAGGAATGTGACTAACAATTAGCATCCAGAGATTACAACCCTCAAGAAGAGGAAGTAGAGTCTGGGAATAAATTTGGATAGGAACCCTGCTCAGTGTGTTCGTGATGGGGGCTGGGCCTTGGCTATGTCTTATGGCTGATGTTGCCTGGCAAACAGCTGTATATCCCATATGATTACATTTTTAAATCACAATAGCCATACATTTATCACCCATTAGTCTTTTCATGCTAATATCTATCAATTGTTTCCGCATCCTCAAACCCTTTCTACATCTGTCCCCTGTCACTTTAGTCACTTAACAATATTTATCAGAATTCCCACTCTTTCAAGAACAACCTGTCTTCAAGCCTCCAGTTTTTGTTCATTATTCAGTCTATATGCAAGCCTTAAGAGAAACTGGGCTTCCTCTTAATTCATCTCATCCATGAAAGACAATAGTTATTGCTACTTTTCGTGCTTTGTCTCCAAATACCTAAGATATTGGGGTTGCTCTCTATTTATTCTTACTCACGAGGTATTTCAAAGCCATTGTCATGCTACTATCACTTAATAACCTTTCTTTTCTGACATTCTTTACACGTGTTGATAGCATGACATCGCTCATTCTAGTCAATTAAGAATACTCTTCTGAATTGATTAGAGCTCTTCCAGTCTTCCTTGTCATAACATGTTTAGACTTTCTATATTTCTTTAATTATTAAACCCCAAAATCAGTCATTAAAAACATTCTTATTTCCTAAATATTATGAATTGCCTAGAATATCTCACAGTTTTCCTCTTATAATCTATCTAGTTAACCTATTTGGCTATGTTTGTCCTAAATTATTTTCCACTTCCATTCTTCCCATGTCAATTCATCAGACTTTCTAGAATTAAAAAAAAAGAGGGAAGAAGAAATCAGCATCTGCAATCTTTACAAATTCATTCTATCTGTTCTACAAAATATGCCATCAGTAACTCAATCTGTCTCCATTTTGAGTGAGACACACCATAACAATAATTTGATCAAAATTGTACCATTGGTGCTGATTCCAATCTCTTCGGGTAACAAAGAAAACAATTAAAGGAAAATATTAACAACCTATCTGGAATTTCTTGTAATGCAGCGAAGTTCAAGAAATAATCTTTCATACCAGACTAGGTTTTTGAGGCAATGTTGCCAAATGATGCAATGCTAAATTAAAAAAAAAAAAGATATATCTTTCCTTCTCATATCATTGGAAACCTGTAAAAAACTGAACACAAGAAAATGTCTGTGAGTATAGGCTACAGTTTAAGACATCGTTTGAATTAGAAGAGACACAGTGAGTCACAGGGAATATTACCTTTCCTCTTGAGAGAGGGAGATTATTTTCCAAATGCAGAGCTGAGGAAGGAGATATATGGGAGCAAGAGAGGGCCCTGAGTGAGATAAATTTACCTTGAGGAGAATGTGCATCCACAGAGCACACCATCCATTGAAGGATTAAGTCTTAAAGGATACTCTCCTTTTTCACTGATGTAAAGGAATGGCTGATTTAGCTACTATTTCAAACTTTATTTAAGCTACAATACAATATCTTTCTTAGAATTGCATAATTATTTTTTTAAGTAACACAGATTTTTACATGGTAGCCTGGCATGACTGTATTGTTAGAGACTGATGACGATAGCACAAGGGGCTGACAGTCTGATTTACCTAGTAGTTTCCTGGACAACTCAGCTACAACAGCTGCGAGAGGAATTAAGTACATCTTGTGTAGAATCCTATATAGAGTCATCTTGGTCTGTAGATAATGGCAAGGAGATCCCAAATTCTAGGAAATGCCTAAGAGGATCCAAGATCTTGGAGAAATAAGATCAGACTTCTTAACCGCCACTTAATAGGATAGGAGGTTTAAGCTACAGAAATAAAAAAAATTTGGTTATGATCACCCCCACACCTGGATTACATTATCTCTGAATTCATCTTTTTGACCACTCATTGAATTCCCTGCCGTTACCATCACTGATGGGATAGTTACTATTACAACTTCCTTTAGTCTCCTCAAGACTCTTGAAATCTTACGCCTAGCTGACACTTTATTGGACCCATAATCTCAGAGGATTAATTATCTGGCTAAACTACAAATATCAGGGCAACCTAATGGAGGTCCTTCAAGTTTCCTTCTTCATACCACACACACACAAAAATCTCAGTATTATCACTTGTACCACTTCATATGCAGAAGAATAGTTTTTAAGATTAAGGACAAAACCTCAAACTGTATTCTTGATTGTAACACTTCCCATTCTTTCCAGAACCTTACTGTACTGTAACTACTGCCAACTTTTCAATTGCACTTTTCATCTTATACATTTTCCTGAGTCCTATGTACCTGCCTAAGAATACATTTATGCCTTTCCTTCCAGTAAAGGAAAACATTATCAAATTTAATTGAAGCATTAAGATTTCTTTGTTACTTGTTACTATTATACAATTGATTCAATTTTCCCCCCCAATCTTACAAATAATATAACATAACCATTCTTTTCATGTTGTCAGAATTTCTGCAGGTCTCAACTTTTGGGAATTTTACCTCAAAAACATTTTGTTAAGAGTTTCACGTCACTATCTCACAAATACTTTTTCCTAATTCTGCATCATAGCCTTATGTAATTAATATCATAAGGGAAATATTATTTAATTTTTCCTAAAAATACCCTATAAAGTAGGTGCTGTTACCTCTACTCTTATAATTTAGGATGTCAAAGACATGTAACTTGGCTAATTTACTGGTAAGCAGAGCAAAGATTTGCTCCTGATTTGTCTTATTCTAAATCCTAAACACATCATTAGTTCGTAAAGCCTACAAAACTTAAATAACAACTACCAATTACAATTAACTGCAAAATAAATATGAGCTAACCATATTTTTAGTGATAAAATATGTATTTAATTTTAAAGTGATCAAAGTGTAATGTCACTATCAAGAGAGCAAAAACATACTAACCTCTGTACTTTTAATTGGTCAAACAACTTTAGCAGATTTTTAAGTTAGTAAACAGAAATAAATTAATGATACTAATAAATGCTAGTAAACTAGTAAATTTATTGATAGTGAGAATGATGTAAGACCTAAAAATCGTATCATATGAAGAATGTCTTGAGGGATTGAGAACATGTTTAAGAAGTATAGATTTAGGAAGATAGAAAGGCATTTTGCAAATGCCCAAGGGAGACAGGTTAAATGTGATATAGATAGTTTCAGGAGGGAAAACAAGGACCAAGAATTAGTAGATATAGGAAGGCAAATTTTTGTCAAAACAAAACAATTTTAGAGTTATTAAATTTGGAAAGATCTAAATCATCAATAGTTAATCCCTATCATTGGAAGCATGTAACCAAAGCTGGGTGGACAATTACAGCATGTTCCAGGAAAAGTCCTTTTCTAAAATGAAAATTTTAATATAATTTAAACAATTCACTTCTAATAGATAAATAGTAACAAGTCATATGGGTTACAAAAAGATACATAATCTATGGAATT
This sequence comes from Smutsia gigantea, assembly GCA_032199065.1. Classification (NCBI taxonomy): domain Eukaryota; kingdom Metazoa; phylum Chordata; class Mammalia; order Pholidota; family Manidae; genus Smutsia; species Smutsia gigantea. Next base: position 44,988 of record JAVSCE010014389.1, on the reverse strand, counting down.
CTATACTCTGTCCCTCCCAGGCCCTAGGCATATTGGTGATATACCAATTTCTTGTATATCACTCCAGAGATATTCAGTTTCTATGCAATAATTTTACATAGTCATATGCTCCACAGACCTTCCTGAACCTTCTCTTTTCCCTTACAGATAATCCATACCAGTACTTAAGACACTGTCTTATTTTTCTTAGTGGCTATATAGAATTCTCTTTAATATATGAAGTATAATGTATTGGACTGGTGTCCTATTGTAATCATGTAGGTATTTTCAGTCTTGTTCTATAATAAACATTAAAGCATCTTTCGTTTATACCTGAATCTATATTAGAATATATGTAGGATAAATTCCTAAACATGAAATTTCCAAGTTCAAGGGAATGTTCACTTTAAATTGTGATACATATGTGTCCCACACAGACATTTACATTGTCTCTCACAAAAAAGCACTATTTAAACTTTCACAGAAATGTGATTTTTTTTTCATATCTCAACATCAACAAAGTTGAGCATCTTTTCATATTTTGAAAATTCATTTGTATTTTATTTTACAGTAACTTCTCATGCTCTCTAGCGTGTTAATGAGTTGTTGATCTTTTTCTTAGCAGTAAGAGGATTTAATATGTAAAGTAAATAAGAATCGATATGTCATAATTGATGAAAATGTATTTCCAAAATGTTCCTTTGTCTTTTGATTTTTGGTCATACAATGTATTTAGATTTTTCTTAAGTGAAATTCATCAATCATTTCTCATGATTTCTGGATTATATTTGTTAAGCAATTCTACCTCCACATCCAAATTGTATAAAGCACTCTCCTATCTGTTCTTCAAGCGCATTTGGCTCCATTCTTCAAAGTATTTAAACACTAATCACGAGAAGATTTTTGTTATAGTCATATATAGATCTAAATATCTCTCAGATAAAAGCTCAGTTGCTAAAATGTCATTAATCCATCTTCTCCTTATTTTTATGTAATGATACCTTTGCAATGTGATATAATCCCTCACCTATGTTGGTCTATCCATTTATGTGTCACTATCTACCTGGAATTTCAAATACATTTAATAATTGTCTGAGCTACTTTTGTCCAATTATTTTTATTTTTCAAATTTCTTGTAACTATGATTACATTTTTTCCCTATACAACCTTTAGATTCAACTTAGATTAAATACGTCTAACTGTGAATTTGTTTATATTATATTAAAGTTTTAGATTAAGCATCAGCAAATTCCAACCAGTTGGTCAGGTTTGACCCTTTACCTATTTCTGTAAATAAAATTATATTGGGACACAGACACATCTATTCTACTATCTATGGTTGCTTTTGTGATATAAGAGAAGAGGTTAAGTAGTGTGACTGTGACTGTATAAACTATAAAACCAAAGGTATTTACTATTTGGAACTATACAGAAAAAGTTTGCTGATCTCTGTTGTAGATTAATATTCCATAGTTTAATTTCCAAATTTCTGAGGCAATCACCAAATCTCATTGGCTGAGCACAATAAAATTGTATATCTTGTACCTACAATTCATTCAAAGCTATTCAGCACAAGGCAGGAGGCAGTTCTCATAATAGCTACTCAGCAGCCCCGGTTAACAGAAGCTTCATCTTGAAATTTGCTACTATAAATCCTGCAGAAAAATGTAGTAATAGAAATATATTAAATCATGTACTGGCATGTAAAGCTCCTTCCTGGAAGTGACATATGTAACTTTTCATATTTTATTGGCCAAAACAATCACAGGGCCATATTTAACTTCAGTGGAGCAAAAAAGTCAATTCTATTATGTGCCCAGAAGAAAAAAGAGACAAAAATTTTTGGTGTACAGTGTTCATGAGATCTGTCTTTCTTGAATATTGAGGCATCCCATTTAAGAATACTGTATGCCTGGGAAAATCATTACTATTTTATATCAGATCTTTTTATTGTATATTATTTCTTTCAAACACCTCTTGAACAATTTTTGGTACATTTACTGCTCAGTACTATCATTTCTGTTAATTATAAATGGGATTCTAATTGCTTACTGTTTATATATTGAAAACTATTGATTTTTATGTATTACTTTTTATTCCTAGCCATATTGAAGACTATTATTGTTCTTGGTGACTTTTTAGGTGTCTCCCTTGGATTATTTTTAGGTATACAGTAATTTCTCATCTTATGCTTAACCTGAATAGGTATCCTACAGTTTTTGGCTTCATTCATTCATTCATTCACTCATTTAACATCCAATTAGTATTTAACATCAAAAGAATATTGTCTTATCACTACAGATTGAAAGGCAAATAAGGCAAAGTAAGTACCTTCTTTGAAGAACTCATTTTACATAGGCAGATATATTAATAGATAATTTTACAATATGAAAGATAAAAGTAACATCATATGGAAAAACCTAGTAAAATATGTCAGATTTAATACTGAAATCTAACAATGGCTAAGCAAGTAAGTATGCTTCCTGACTTAATATTATTTAGTAAGTAATATCGCAAGGTCAGTTGATGTCATTGTAAAACAATTACTCAAAATCATTGAAAATAAACATATTTGTATCTTAAAATATTTGCACGCTTTTCCAGTGTAGATATTTACCTTTTGAAAACTCTTAAAAAACCATTAATTTCAAAAGATCAGGGGCAGTGTAACTTTTAAATTTCTTACAACAGTACCCAGTGTTTTTGTCCCTTTAGTGAGCTCTCAATTAATTGAGACTTAATTTGTTATCAGCAGCCTGGTTTGTACTTGATTGAGTTCAGGATATTTCCTGGACAAAGGAGAGATTATTGAGAGCTAAAAAACATAAAAAGAAAAAAAATCTGAGCAGGTATGAATAGGTTTTCAAATTATCAATACCATGTTTAGAGATACCCATGGTAATGACCTTGCTAGAGATAACTTCATTGTGAATCCACTTGCTTAAGCCTCTTACATCATGAACTCTATTATTTAGATTCATGACCGAAGTAGGTGACCTGACAAAATTCAAGGACATTTAGAAATATTTACTTTGCCAGGACCAGCTTTGAAATATCTTCACGAGGGTAGTGGCCTTTGCCGGATACAAGGGACTCACAATTCTCTTGCTTGTTTCAGAGGCCTGAGGGTGAACTGATGACAGATTCTTTTTCAGTTCCCTAGAGCATAGAGTTAAATTGAAAAGAAAACAATCATCATAAATCACACATGATGTCTTGAGGCTTAATATTTTTCATATATCTCAGAGGCTATTCCAATTATGACACTTGAATGACATACAATAATAAGGTACATGCACCTCCAATTATCAAATCAGGGTGGTCTCAGAAAAGGATAGGGTTTGCAATACCTTGCTAACAAATTGTGATTAAACACTGGGTCAAGTTAGCGGAGAAACTTTCTCGTCTAAGTCACTATCCAATTCATTAAGTTGATATTCCAAAGTGTAACAGCATTACAGAAGAAATCACATAAACTGATATGAATGAAAAGCACATACTGTATCAGATCTCTGCTCTACAGTTTTTTTCCTAATATTTGCAACTTTATTATAGAAGATGTGGTGGTACATTCAAAAATAATACCTCAAGTATAGACACAGTTTTATTTAATTATTTAGGTCTCAGAGACCAAATAGTTTCTTCAACTGTCAAAGGTCTACATGTGTTGAAGCTAATACACATACAAACATTCCAAAAAAGTCAGTCTTAGATTCTGTTTACATTCTTACAATTAGATTTTTAGGGAACAGTGTCACTAAAAACTCAAAATGTTCCTTCTCTTCATTAATAGTAAAACTAATAGCTGTAGTATCAATTGATAAATAAAATCTTATGGTCATTATCTGATAATTTGTGAGGAAATGAAACTGAAAAACCAGAGATTGGATCTCTAGTTCCTCCCGTTTATCTATTTGTCATTTTTGGGTCTTCCAAAGCTTTCCCCAGCTTTACAAATTTATTTCCCATTGTTCCCTTATTTTATCATTTTTGCTAAAATCAAACTGATGTACTCATTATTTCCTGCATACAACTCACACTTTCTCACCTCTTTTTCCAACAATTTGTACCACTACAATGTTTATGAAAACTGTACTCATATTTTATGATCTGTCTAAAATCTTACATATGTAGTTTCATAAATTCATTCCAATCCATAGTGATCTCTCTTTATATAAACTCAAGACTTAGTAAACAATGCTTCCCAAACTTTTCATGACATGATAACATAAAAAAACAAACAGAACTGTACCGCACACTGTGGTAAGCCAGTGTGACTTTTTAAATATAGGCAGCAAATGCCCTACATCCAATGAGGCCAGCCGATAAAGAATGTGGCACAGCTGTAAGCAGGCATGCCTATAGGCAAGGCTGAACACTATTAATTGGCTGACACTATGTCAGGTGCTGTCTTGTTCCATGACTTACATCATTCTTCATTATTGATGCTTCTGGCCCTATTTTCCTGAACAGATCACATATTGTTTGAAAGTAGGGGTAATGTCTTCTAATTGATATAATTTATATTACTTGAAATGTAGTAAGATATTTACAACATAAAATTTACTGTTGTGAACATTGTTAGGTGTATGGTTCCATGGCATTAAGTACACTGACATTTTGTGCAGTCATCACCACCCTCCACCTCTAGGACATTTTTCATCCTCCACTAAACTCTTGTACCTGTTATACAAAAGTCTCTGCCCCTCCGTCTCCCTAGTCCTTGGTACCCCCCCCCATTCTATTTCCTGTCTCTATGGATTTCACTACTAAAGGTACCTCATATAAGTGGAATCATGCAGTATTTTCCTTTTGTGATTGGCTTATTTCACTTGAAGCATAATGTCTTCAAGGTTCACTTATAATTGTTTTTAAACATGATACTGGTTATCATTTTACACAACACCCAGGAGAGATACACATTATTTATTACTCATGTTCCTCTCTAAGCAGCGTATGTTTAGTAGCGACAGTTATGTACTAGAAGAGTTAGTTGCTGATCACATTAGAAATTGTGAGTTATCTCTATGCTTTATTGTATCTGATATCTTTGATATCCAAGTAAACTCTTTTAATGAGAATCAATATACTAATTTGGTGGAAGGGGGTTATGACTTACATAGTTACTAACTGACTTTGATTTATGGATCATAGTTTATCACACAAAATCACAGTCTTCATTTGACCCTAATAATTCAATTATTTTAAATTACATTATAGTGCCACAGGCATTAATGAGACCATGTCTTCTGATAGTTCATATTCTTTGGAGGGTTTCTAATAAGTTTGTTAAAATTATTATTTCTAAAATCCATTGTTTACTTCTAAAACATGCTAGTGATTTATGGTTTATATAATCTAATTTAGTACACTAAATTTCTTTGTTATTGGTTGTAATCTTTAGTTAAACTAATGACCACATCCCCTGGACAAGATTCTGTCTATAATCTATGACATACTGACAAAAACATGCCAACAAAAATTTATTAATATTAAAGTAATTTTTAGAACATATTATGACTTTTCAAACATATTTAGATCTTTAAAACTAATACTAAAAGACAATTCCAAATTTAAGCTTTTTCCTAGTGCCTACATTGTCCCATATTTTGTGATTTTGCTGCATTATTTCATTTTATAAGTCAATAATTTTCTAAATACAAATTGTAAATGAGGTTGCTCATGCAGTTCTGTAAGTAATCTAGTTGAAGTATATTGATGAATGCTTTTTTGTCCTGAAGTCTTTATCCCCTTTTATATTTACTTTGAATATTTGTTGGCATTTCACCTAATTATTATAACTTCCAAAGCTATGATCTGATTTCAAAATTATGTTTTGACTCTAAACAAATAAACTTAAAATTATTAATTTACATTGTATATTAATAATTATGTAACATAATTATAAGATGTTTAATTAAAAACATATTGTTAGTAGTAAGCAGCAGTGATGGTGACTGAAAAAATACAGATATTTCCCCACTTCACATTGCTAACTACCAAAGTGTACTAAAATTTGATTTTTCTGTCTAAACTCTCCAATACAGTTCTACAGTTGATGAGAGGCTATGTAAAAAATAAGTTATTAAAACAAAAAATAAGTTATTAAAATAATAACAGCTTTGGAAAAATATATGGTACTGGTTTTTAAAAAGAAAAAGAAAACCTAATGTGGATCTTGCTAACACATTGCACAAAATGAAATATTTCACATTTATGTACAGTAATAACTTCTCTAACAACAATTATGTGAATGACAGCATTCTTGGGCAACTTCAGATATTTTTTTCATAGGTCATAATACAAAAAATAATTTAATGTAATTCAAACATTGTAAGTATACTTCTCAAATGGGTAACATAGTGAAATATGATGAATTTGTAATTCATCAGATACTGTCCCTTTTCTAAGCCACTCATGAAACAAATTATACAGTTTACATAAAGTTACAAACCATATTTTTTATACCTATTTCCCTGATTCAAGCCATATCACTCTGTCATTCAGAACATGACCAGGAAAACAGAAGCCACTCTATTCAATCAAAATATAAATGGTTTAATATGGGTTTAGATGATTGCTGGTAGAGTGGAAGTTAGTGAAAAGTCCATTAAATATCAGGTAAGCTGCTTTCCAATGTATGCTGTTAGGAAAGCATACACTGCAGAAAGCTCAGTTTAAAGCATCAAATTATGTGTTCTCGAAGGCTTGCCAGAAAGCAGTTTAATTTTCAAGAAACTCTATGAAGTTTGCACCTCTTGTCTCAGTCATTAGCAACAAAAACGTCCTCAGTGGGAAATGAGAAGTCACTGAGAATTTCACATTTCCCATGCTTCTGGAAAACTTGGATGTTTCCTTCTTTCTGTCTTTATATCTTTGACTAGGTCCATCTGATTAGCAAACTAACCTGGAGTCAAACAAGGACAATACTTCTGGAAAATGTCATTCATAGCAATACATTGGAGACCTGGAAGGGGATAGTGGTGATGTCAAGTTGAAGACCGAAAATTAGACAATTTGTGTTCGGTATACACTGCTTTTTCCATATTTAAGTTTTGAATAAGCTTCGGGCTAACATGATGCAACTACCCACATAACTGAGGACACACTTGCCCTCTCCTTAAAAGGAGAGCCAGAAAGTCTGATGTACCACTTCACACATCTCAGTTTGAAGTTCATTTGTCATCTGATCAGTCATAAAACCACACCCATTTGACTTTGTGGATATGTAGGTATCCATAACTGAAACACTGAAATATAGGGCTAAACAATACTAACACATTTGTATTAAATATAAGGATAAATAAAAAAGGAAGACAAACCTAAAAATAGTTTGTGGGTATAATGTATGTATACATGTAAATATACCAAACAAGCACATTTATGCAGATGGTACATGATCATGTCCCTGGCTTTTAACACAGTCATTTCACTTCCTTCTTCCACTAACGATTTCGTGTTCACTAAATGAGCGGCAGACTCAGGTACACAGTATAAGTTTTCTTGTCCACCTGATTATTCAGTCTCCTGTGCAGCTTGCTGGTGAGCATTCAGTCAACTGGTTTTGAGGAAAAAATTATTTATCTCTAAGAAAACTTGAATATCTAGAAATTCCAGTTAGAATAAAATCCTATGTTATTTTTATTATTAAAATGGTCTATAAGTGTAGTTTATGTGTGGGTTAGAAAACTATTCATTTTTACAATCAGGTGAATTTCTAGGTAGAAAGCATTGCTTTAGAAAATGCTGCAAATACAGTCTAACAACTTCAGGTATAATAGGAAACCAATAGGCAAAGACATTGCTGTAACTTCTGTAACTCTGTTACAAACGGTACTACTTGCTATTCAAATAAACCTTCAGAATGTGAATGAGTTGGTCCTTGATGGACAATCTCACCAATTCAGAAGATCCTCTTGCCCTCATTTAGTTCCTCCTGTGCTGAAGAATTTTCTGAAAAGAAATGCCAGTATTCTGAGGGGCTGAGAGGAGAGTGAGTGCCAATTATAGTGCCAGTTGACACACAAACAATCCCATTCATCAGTAAGCAGGAAGGTGAACTGTTTGAGGAGCTCCTTATATTAGTGCTGCAGTAAATGCAGTGAATCCGTCATTGAATATTTCAAAACATCGTGCACGTCCTTTGGATTTACAAGCAACCTGCTGAGAATGTGGAGACTTACTTTCCTCTGCAGTAATTTCACTGCATTTTAAGAATTAATCCCAAAATTTTACCTCTTTCCTTTCCCCCAAATACTTGGTACTTTTCTGAGTTAATAGGAAACATGCTTTCTTCCCCTAATTTAAAGAAGTCATGCGTTTCCTAAAGAGACAAACTAAAGTTTCAAGCTAAAATTTGCTGATGTTGCATTAAAAAATAAATCTTGTAGTCTTCTACATTTAACAAATAAACAAAAACAAGAAAAGAGAGACAATCAAATATAGTTTGACATCCCAAATTGAAAGAATTAAGCATTAAATAAAACACCTAAGACAATTGATAAATTTGTTGTTCTCATAGAAGCAAATTGAAACTATGAGCTATAGTCTGTTAGAGATTTATGCTATCAATATAACCACATGTTATTTCACAAATAATGTAATTCTTGCAATAGTAGTATTTTTGGAGGTAATATTAAATGCCACTTGTCAAGTTAATAGCCTATTACAATCAAAACCCCTTAAAATATGTACCTATTATATGTATTAATTATTTCTAATAATTTAAAATAATATGGCATAACTGTGCACTGAAATAGAACTTTGGTTGATTCCTTGTGGAAAACTAAAATTGCAAAACAGCCTAGTAGAGTTTTCCTCAGGATAGAAAATACACAAACAAATCCTTAAAATGATGAACGATTTTTGAAGAGCAAATCCATTTAGTGTCCCAGTTTTGGCTGAATCTATGAAATGCATTCCATTCTTCCTACAGCAGAACTGTTGGAAGTGCATACTGGTTTCATGCAGAGGTATTCCTGAGTAGTGGGAGAGCACAATTTGTTTCAGAGCATAACAGACAGATACCGAACATAAGTAGAGAACATCTTCAACGTGACTCACCTTGCTAACACAGGTACACAAGTCTGCGTTTGCACGGAGTACCTTAGCATCTACTCTAAGTTCATTTTATGCTTTGAGAGGCAACATAGCATAATGGCAAAGATTATGGTCAGTGGAGTCAAATTATGTGGACTTAAATCTGACAGACAAGGCCAATTATGGGGCAATTCATTCATGTTCTGTGTTTCATATTCCTTATCTATAAATGAAAGATTCTCTACCCTCCAGGCTTATTTGGGGCTAAATATACAATCCATATGAAGGCCTTATTGCTATCTCTGGCCCATAATATATGATCAAAAAGAATCAGCTATTATTTTCATTATTATTATCTTTAAGAATAAAAAATTTTTAATATATTTTTGGTTATTTATTGCTTGTTATTATCTATTGTTCTATTTGTTTTGTTACTGCATCTGTAGAAAAGGTATAAGCTATCATCTTGTAAAAACACTTATTAATCAGTATATTAAATAACTCAACAAATAAGAATATCTGCTATGTTTTAAGCACTGTTAATCACTGATAAAATACAAAATAGATCTGTTCTCTGTTTCTGTAAATCTCGTAGTACCTGATGGAAGAATTTACATAAACATAAAAATTCTATTTATATAAATAATAAAATTCTATTTTATTATAATAAGAAAATTATCATCCTATTTTTGATTGATAACAAGCCCACTTGAAGAGTGATTATTAATACAGGGCTAAATATGGATCTTATGTAGAAGTTGGTAGTTCCTGTCCAGCCTTACACATAAGCACACTTGTTCTTATGGCCCATCACCATTAAGTCAGGTAGTTGAGTCATTCTCTGTGCTAGGCTCTAAGAGGCACCCTGAACCTGAACCAAAAATACTCATCCTGGCCCTCTGAGAGGTGGTAGAAAAATAGATGCTTAAACAGAATGTGAGTTTATATTTAAAGGTTGGAGCAAAGTGCTGTGGAAAAAAGAGTCATAGGCAGAAAGAAGAAACATCTTAGATTTTAAATTAAAAATTGACAAATGTAGATACATGTATAAAACAAAAGTTATAAATTCAGAGAGTCTATGTAAGAATGCTATTTGTTCATAGTACATAAGTATACAGTAACAGTAAGACTGTATGATAGTAGAAAATATATTTGATTGAAAGAATTGGAATCACAAAGATAAAAGGAGAAAATGATAAACAATAGCTGACTTCTGGCTTGAAAAAGAATCTTATGAAAAACAATGAGTAGTAATTTTCTTGTTACGGAAGACAGTGCAAGATGGAACTAGCTTAAGCCTCCACGTCAAGAAAAATTTCCTCATCGCACTGAGATGTATTTCAGGAAGGTTATGGAATTCTTATTTGTCAATATTCACCAGTTACAAAATAGGGATTTTTTTCTAATTGAAGAGAGAAGGCAAATGTTGTATGCATTCACATAAAATAAGTTAAATCTTGCAACTTAAGATAACCATCAGCAGGTTGCCTCCAAGGCTGAGCATTAACACTTAAATTTTGTTCTTGCCAGTGGCCCCATGTAGCAGTCTATAAGCTTTAAAGAAAACCGTACACTAAGTCTGACATTTGACATTCTGATTCACAGGCTAGCAAGGCCACTTTCAGATTTCTGACATAAGGATATCTTGTTAATTAGGGAAAAGTTCTGATTATTAGTCAAAAGAGAGAATAACAAGTTGTTTTGACAAACAGTTGAAAGACAGATGCCCCGTTCTGCTAACAGGTGTAATCCCATCCTGTTTCTCATGGGGTTTATCCCACAAACTAAGGCTACAATGACAGCAACTCTGAGACTTTCACTGAAGGCTTACTTAAGCAATCTATTCCATATTAGATATTGATTGCATAGACTATTGATTGGACTGAGTTATGGCCATTTTGAGGGGCAGAGTTCCAGTTTATAGATGCCTAAAAAATGACCCACAGAGTCATATATGTCCATATGTTATCTATCCAGTAGAGAACGAGCTCTGAAGTTTCTCTCGACTGAAGGTTTTAGGTTGGAATTAAGACTGTCATGGACTTGCAACACGATAGAAATGGAAATACTTGTAGAGGCCTCAGTGTACGTTTAGGAACTGTACATTAGGAACCGGTAAGAATTTTTCTTTGGTTGAGTGGGGCACATGCCTGTTTCTGTTTTAACAGTTTTTTTCTGCCTTGTTCAAAGTAGTAAATCTTATACTTATGTTGAGTTGATTGGGTTTATTATCTTTATTTCCTACAAACCCATAATGAATAAAGGTGAAATTACATTGAGAAAGAAAGAGCAAGTCAAATATTTGGGCTGAGACTTAGTCCCTCTGTAGTGCGATAAATGTTAGGAAATGAGCCCTTACGTCACTCCTGTGTGAGCCAAAATTCAGAACAGCCCATTAACATTCCTCCAGCCCTTGGCTTGTTTGAATTTATCACACTTCACCCCCACCCCCACCCCACTTAGTATCTAATAAACACTGACCGGTGCAGGCGGCATTTTCCAGACTTCTGTTTCCAGTGGCATCTGGCTGAATTTGGCCAAAGAGAAATACTAGCAGGGTCAGGTGGCATCTCTGAGAGCAACTGCTTTGCAACTGGCCCTTCGTGGCTCTGTAGTCCAGTAAGGATCCAGGCTCCTGGGCCGGGTCCTGGGCCGGGAAATACTTTCTTCCTTGGTCTCTCCAGCCTAAGCAGGGGTAAAAGATTCCTGTTGTTGTGCACATCGGGTTCTCTTTCACAGATCCCTACTGGTTCTTGACTCTTCCATTGTGTATGTAATTGATTCTTTGATTAATTTTTTTTTAATATTCAGAGTAGCATTTTCATAACTGGTTTGAATTAACCAATATAGTTCTTGGAGCCAGAGGTAATTCCAAGATAGAAATCCTTAAGTTGGGCTTCTAAAATGGATTACTTATCTGTTTGAGTGAGATATGATTAATCAATTATTTGTAGGGGTATTATGATTATATTCCAAGCCTGTTATTGCTTGGAATGAAGTGCTAGTCAAAAGCAAGACTAGGAAATTGAGGAGTTGCTTCACTTGGCCATTTGGCATGGCAATAATGACGCTTATTCAGACTGCACGGTGGAATCCCTACTTCTGCTGGCAATGAAGAGCTTACAGGACAGACAGGCTCAGAGCTGTGAGGTCTCCAAGGCACAGGAAACAACAAGAGAGCTTCAAATCTGGCATTTAAGAGAATCCTTCACTTCTTGATGCTGCAGGGAAACATGGCTGTTAACAGGCCTGAAGTTTAATAGTGGCAGAATCACAAGTCAAGGCAAGCACACACTTGTTCCAAGTCTGTTATGTAAGAGTGATGGTGTTAGTGGAGGAGTGGGACTGCAGCCCTTGGGGCAGGTATACCTGGGTGTGCCCACATGAGCCAGAGAAGAGTGAAGCCCCAAATTCCCCTGAACTCCTTTGTGAGCAGAAGCAGTTTATTTTTCCTTCTCAGAGAAAACTAGCTCTAGCAGTCACAGTCGGCCCAAAACAGAGGGCATACTCATGTAGGATTTGAAGTTAGTTCAGTGAAATAAAGAGTATACCCAGCATTAAGAAAAAGAGATACTGAGGCACCCAGGTACTTGCAACTGTGATAATCTTACACTTCCTGAAAGACAAAGAGGAAAAAAATGAGAGCCCAGTCAGACTCAGAACCACTCAATAGGAACTCCACTTGTCAAGAGATACAACCACTACCAGAAATGCAACCTGCCTCTCTCTCCCTCAACCCTCCAATATCACCTATTGGTGTCTCCACTGGCTACATCCAATGAAAAGCCAGATGTTTAGGGAGGCATGGATGACCTGTAAGAGCTAGCCTTTAATTATATAAGTAGGTAGCAAAGTGGTGAGTGGACCCAGAGGTAGAGGACAGCAAGTGGTGATTATAAAGTACATTCCACTCCTTTGACCAATCTTCATCCATTCCAGGTATTTTCTCAAAGGAAAAAATGATCAGCCCAGGGAGACACCCAGTCATTCAAAGATAATCTCAATTCCCTCATGTTCCATCATGGAACCACAATTATAACATTAGTCTTCATCTTTACTTTTCAAATAAGGTAACAGAGAATGGTTAAGTTAGAGTTGTCAAATACATTTCTTTCACTCTAAAATGAATTCTTTGTTTGGAGGCAATGACATGTGAGATAACAAGGATGGAAAGAAGACATTTTGTAAATCCATTAACAAATGTTATGGCAGGAGTATTTCAGACAGGAAAGGCAAGTTCATATATTTGAAATACGTACTTATTTCCAGGAAAACAAACTATTGCTTCACACCTAAAGAAAAGGGTCAAAGTCAACTAACTGTAAAATCTATTGACAAGTGGGGAAGTTGGTAGGAGGGAAAGTTCATGTTTTATCAGCCCATGCGTAACCCATATCCCTTCCTTCCTACCTTCTTTGTACATGGCCTGTTAGGTGACAGTTGGGTATTTGGAGAATGAGGTTAATATCAACAGGATGGCTCATTTTGTCCATCTGAGTACGGAAAGTGTCCTCTGCAGTGGATGCTTCTGCAAGGTATCTATTTGGCACATTAATTCTTTCCCTTTTTGCTCATTCTGTGATGTCTATCTGTATTTCGCAATTCTCCTTGTCATAAATATTCTGATTTTTCTTTGTCTTTACAGCAAGATAAGACTTAACCATTATCTATAACTATATAATATGTCTATCTATCTATAAAGCTGTATATACCCTGATTGACAGTTGTTCAAGAAAGATTTCTCTTTGCCACCACCTCCTGCGGCTTCCCAAGTCAAACTTTAATGCAGCAACTGTGCAATTCCAGGTGGAACATAACATCGTGCTGCGCATACCCATCTGCAAACCACCTATGCTTTTCCCCTTCTTTTAACAGGTCCTAAGGAACTCCCCATGAGCCATTTTCAGGTCAATTGAGTAAGAATGAAGGTGTAAAAGTAGGATTTGTGAGTTTGAGCCATCTGTTTATGCTAATTACTTATGCATTCTAAAACTTTGAGAGCTTGGTCTCACATACACCATTTCCATTTTAAAATGAAATACTTTTCCTAATATCCAACAATATGATTTTATGGTTAAGGTAGACTCAGTATATGATGGGAGGAAGAGGTATTGGCTATGCGCTTGGTTATTTGACTGGAGCTTGCCTGTGGTTCCATCTAACATCCATATGTGCTATCTGCCGCACAAAGTTTCATCATTATTAACTGTACTGTGTCATTAGTACAAATGGAAGAGCAGCTTATATCTCAGACTTGTCTGCTAAAGAGTCTTCCCTTGCTCGAGGTTACACTCAAAACTTAATAGCATTATGGATTTCCCAGTAAATCAAACAGAGCAGAACAACCTAAAATTCAATAAAATCCCAAAGCATTAAAATCTGGCTTCTTTCTTCCTGAATGTCAATACAAGTTATATCAAGTTGTCTTTCACTTTAAAAGAATAACCCCAACATTGCTAAACATTAAGGATAATCATTAATGTGGCAGCTCCTGAACCTTCTCAGGGCTTACTACCTATGGTCAGGTATGTGTATATCTCAGTAAAGCATATAGGCAGCTTACTAATTCCTCTTCACCAGGTCAGTTAGTACAGTGTTGATATGGTTAGGGATGACTGATCAAGGTGAACATAATACATGTACTCCAACACTCCCAATTCCTGACCTTTGGACCCCTTCTCTAGACAGTATGCCAGGAAAGTTCTGACTTCTTACCCTCAGCACTCTAGTCCATTGTTGAATCCAGGATTTCATTAACCAGCAAACCAAACTGTGAAGCCCAGCCAAGGGGCTGAGGTAACATTTTAGACCCTAAATTCCAGGTAATTGTACACATAGTAATACAGTTATCCTAAAACAGCTTTATATCCCATTCTTCTTTTGGTAGCACAATTTAAAGATGGGAGGAGACACCTCCAAATTAAGTAATTAAAATATTTTTAAAAATTAAAATCAGTTTCATTACATTGGGAGAAGCTCTGCTATTGCTGCCAAGGAAGTTTCAATGGAAATTAAGTGTTCAAGTTCCTCAGCTGTGTTGAAATCTTCATCTAATTTTCTTTAATCTACTATAATTTGGCTTCAGTTTTAACAATGTCATTCATACATTAAACAAATATTTACTGATGCCTTATATTTATATCAGTGAATAAAAAAATCCATCTTCACAATTACATTATTCTGTCAGAAGCAAATAACATGATAAATAAAATACAAAACTATATTAGCAATTAGTTCTAAGAACAAAAATAATGCAGGAACAGGCTCTGGATTGAACACCCCACTGTTAGAAGAGTTGCAGTTGAGATAGCTGTCCACATAGGTTGGGCTCTCACTAAGAAGGTGACATGAAAGGTAAGAGCTGAAAGCATGAAGGTAAAATCCATCTGGACTTCAGGGTACTGAGCATTCCAAGCAGAGGAAACCTCAGGTCAAAGGCCTTGAAGCAGAAGTGTACCTGACCGGCTCAGTGAACAACGAGAGGCCAGTGTAGAAGGAGTGGAGTGAACCAGGTGGAGAGCAATAGGAGATGAGGTATGAAAGGGCCAGATCTAAAAAGCCTTATAGATTCATTTAAGAACTTTAAGGATTCTTTTAAGAAGTTTTAATCTCAACCAGTTGCAAAAAATTGAAGCTGGGAGTGGAGACGGTGGTAGAAGCAGAAGCTTGGAAGTCTATTACAATAATATAGAGTAGGTTGAGGACAAAGACATTTCACCCAGTGTGATATTAAGAAGCAGATTCCAGTGGTGAAATTTTCAACCTAAGGAATGACAGGAGATAACTAAATCCTTCATTTCCTCTAATCTGTCTCCAATCAGATTTTTACCCCCTGATTCCTCTTAAACTACTCTTGTCAAGTCACTGGCTACCTCCATATTCTCAACGCTCTGCCCTCTACTCTTCTCTCTACTTAGATTTCAAACATTAGAACAATCTTGTGTGGAGGGAATAGTCATGACTGAGACATCAGTTTTAGTTTAGAAGCCAGGTATGCAGAGGCTTATCTGAGATCACCACCTGCTAGCCACCAGAGACCTCTTGGGGACTGAGTCTCAGACCTGTGCTCACATAGAACCCCTTCACGTGGGGGGGACAAGCACCCTACTCCCAGGTTCCTTGTCTGGCAGTTCAGCCAAACCTTCCGGCATCATTTATTAACCAATTCTGCTTTTGTCTTTCATGCCAACAAGAATTTATGGTGGCTTGGTCTAGGATGGTAGCAGCTGGATAGAGTGGAAATCCTCAAATTCTGATGTTTTAAAGGTGGTAACAGCAGGATATTCTGGAAGATCTGATGTGAAAAAGAAAGAACTTAAGGGTGACTCTTGCATTTTTGATTAAGGAATTGGAGACAAGAGTTTCCACCAGCTGAAATAGGTAAAATTGCAAAAGGATCTGAGTGAAAGGCAGTGCAGAGCTCAGACTTAGACATGCTGAGTGTGAAGTGCCTGCTAACAACCCACAGAAGATGTCCACAGGTGGGAGATAAGTGGGGGTGAAGATGACAATTAAGACACACGTGGGCATTGTCAGCATAGAGTTGGGGATTAATATTCTGCAATCAAATGAGATTACCAAGAAATGACTATAGATATAAAAGAGTAGCTGCCCATTAAAGGACTGAACTCGGGATACTCTAAAGTTTGGAGATAAGAGATGTGAAGAAAATCATCAATTAGCATTGAGAAGGAATGGCTAAATTTAGTAGAAAAACCAAAAGAGTGTCAGTTTATAAGCCAACAGAAGAAAATGTTTGAGGAGAAGAAAGTGATCAGTTGTGAAAAAATGCTGCTGAGAGGTCACAATGAAGAGGGAGAGTTGACCATGAGCTTTAGAATTAGAGGTAATTGGACAAGAGTAGTTTAGATATGGTTGTGGGTATAAACATCTGATGAGACTGGGTTTACGACAAACTGGGAGGGAATAAGTTCAAGTATACTCATTCTAATAGTTGTGCTAGAAAGACAAGGTTAGAAATATGGTAAAAATAGAAATTTGTGGTGAAGTAGGGTAAAGTAAGGTTTTTGTTTTAAAATGAAAGAACTCATTGGATTTTTGTTTGTTGATAGGAATTTAGAGACAAGAAAATGAATTGTGCAGGAAAGAAATGGAAGAATCTTTTATTGTAATAGAAGATAACATGGACACTGATGAGGGTGAGCACAGCCTCAGAAGCCTGAGAGATTTCATTTCAGATTGCTTGTATTTTCTTAGCGAAATAAGATTGCATGCTTTAAAAGATACTTTGATAGCTTCTAGAGGGGCTCGGGCCTGGCTAGTGTAAATACCTGAAGATTACTTATATTCTGGCACCCTCTTGGAGTGTATTTGTATCAATTATTTGTAAACATGTAAATGAACATAAATAAAATGGAGAAAAACCTCCTTGCAACAGTATATTTAGGCTGTCATAACAAAGTACCACAAACTGGGTGGCTTGAAACAAAAATTTATTCTAAAAAAAAAAATTATTCTCTCATGGTTCTGGAGGCTGGAAGTCCAAAATCAATGTGTCAGCATGTTTAGCTCAGTGTGTTCTGTGCATCTATTCTAACTCCTGGTGAAAGCCAACAATCTGGCATTCTTTAGCTTGTAGATTCATCATTCCAGTCTCTGATTTCTGCCTCCATCTTCACATGGCATTCTTCCCATGCCTCTGTCTTCATGTGGCCATCTTCTTATAGGACATCAATCATATTTGACCAGGGGCCTACCTTACTCCATTATGACCTCATCTTAACTAATTACATCTGCAATAATATTATTTACAAATAAGATCACATTCTGATGTACTGGGGGTAAGGACTTTCTCATATATTTCTGTGAGAGACACAATTCAGTCCATAACACTGTCCTATTGAAATGCATTTATGGACATGACTTAAAATGAACAGTTTTCCTAGGAAAACAAATTAGAATGCAATTGCTTTTTTCCCATAGCACAGATGATACTGTTTCTCTATGATTTTTAACTATTCTCTTCTTATCTCCAGAGATCTATATGAAAGCTTAAGCAAATATTTGGCTATAGGCTTAGGGACATAGTCTTCAAGGTTAATAACACTGCAATTAATGCAAATCAGGCTTCCTCCACAGGCATTCCTTTATTATAGATAAATAAAGGTAATTCAATGATTACAATAAAGATAAAGTTTGTCCTTGTTCATAACATTGAAACCTTACTGTGCACCAGACAAATACTTGCCTCACTATCACTAGATCTCCCACCAGAGATACATTTAAATCCAACTACCTAATGCTGAATAGCTTAAAATAGAAGGGCTTCCCTGTGTATCTTGCAGAATAGATAGAAAGTGGCAGCAGGATTCCATACACATTAAAATTATTATCTTATGAGCCCAAGTGTTTAATAGAAAAGTGTGGACTCTGAAGTCAATGCATCTGAGTTTGAATCCCAGAGTTTCCTCAGTTCTTAATTTGGGCTTCATGTATAGGATTGAGATAAGCTCTCATACCTTAATGAATTCTAGAAGAGATAAAATAAAATCTGTAAAAGTAGTCAACATAGTGGTGTCATATAGTAAGCACTGGTAAATACTGATTTCCATGTCCTTGTTTTCTGACTATACGTGTGCATTCGGGTGCACATCTTCAGCAGGAAACCAACCCTTTCCACCGATCTCCTTAACACCATGGAGGAAGTACAGCAATACAGCATGTTAGCAAAATCAAATGATAGTGATTAAGAATCTCACAAAAACATACTGCTGTGAAAATCTAGATGCACAGGGTGAATGTATGTGGGTGGTACAGACAGGACTGATGGGCATTACGATACCTAGAAATGTGGACTAGTAAGTATACCACTAGCCATGGGGCCTTATTGAAGCTAGAGGCTCAGAATGTATTTAAGATCCCAAGTGACCCCAAATAACCCCTATTTCACTGGGAGCCCTGAAAATGGTTTTAAGAACACCTCTCACTCTCATTTTGAATACAGGTGCATGATCAAACTAGAGATGTTCTCGTAGTTTTGCCTCCCCATAAGATTGTGTTCCAGAAAAGGTAAGGGACATTTAAAGAGAAGGGTCACCTTTGTTAGGTATTCAAATGTTTCTAAACAAATATTCCTTGGGGATGAATGAAAACCTTCCTGTAAGATGTGGGTCTCAGATAAATACTAAGGGATAAGTGTATTTAGTAAAATGAGATTGAGATTGAAGAGAAGGTAAGGTTTTAAAGAAGGAGGAAATAACGAAAACGAGTCCAGGAGACAGCGTGATAGATTAATTCAAGGTACTGGAGGTAGTTAATCAGAACTAGATTGTGGAGTGCAAGAAAGCTACACCTAAAAAATAAAGCTAGAGGAGCAAAAAGGAGCCCATACTGTAGGAAAAATGGAAGGATGTGGATTTCTTTCTGAATAAAATGAGGAGGCATTGAGGAGTTTTAAGTCAGGAAAGGACTAATATGTTCTGTTTTGTGTTTAGGAGAATGGGAGAATAGCTTGCAGGGGATCAAACTGGAAGCCAGGGGACCCATCAGGATGCTGACTCAGTAAACAGAGTACAGGTTGTAATGGATTTAACTATGACAGTGCTAATTTGAAGAAAGTGAAAGCAAATAAAGACCTCTATCATTAAATAGGAGGTTAGAAAACATAAGATCTAGGGATCAATGTGTTATGAAAGCAAAGAAAGAGCAGTATTTAAGATGGTCCAAGGATTTTTGCATAGGGCAAAAGAGGTGGTGGTATTGCTGTCTTAACTTTAGCTTCTTTCCTGAAGAAGAGGGGAAGGTGTATTGGTAAGTGGGATAATAACCACTGATCCTGTGCCAAATTATGTATAAGGGAGATTATGATATTTCAGTACAAACACTTAGAACTATCTTTATCTCTCTATCACTGTGAGTGCCTCAAAGGCAGTGACTTTTCATACCAGTGTATCACCGATGCTATCAAAGAGCTCAGTTACAGAGCATTCAGTAAATATTTATGTATTTATTCATATTCTCACAAATATTTATTGAACATCTTCCAGATGCTAGTCTAGGTCAGTCATTCTCAATCATGGCTGCACGTCAAAGTGGCTGGGTATGCTGAAAAACCACTGAGGCCTAGGCCTATATATCAGAATATTTGGGCAGCTAAGCAGCATTGAGCAAATTCCACCCAATATCCAGGGTTGATAGCTACCATTTAAAGAGCTGCAGAAAACAAGACAGCCAGTATCACTCATAATCTGGGGCTTACATGCAAAGAATTGTTAAAGGCAGAAAGAAATAAAGGCAGGAAGCCAGAGATAGTTGCTCTGTTAATTCAAATATTCTAATATTTAAGTAAATACTAGTTAATAACAAACTATGAGATAATTGCAAACAGTATAACCAAATCATATAGTAAAAAATCACATCTCTTTTGTGGTAGTCATTACTTGAGGTAATAATCATCTTGGAATAGTCTTAAGCTTGTAAGTAAATAGATCATAAGGTCAGCTCTTCCAAATTAAAATTGTTAACCCTCAGCCCTGTGTGTCATCTGCGCCAGAGAATATATTTAATTCATAAAACAATCTCTTAGTTTCCAGAGACTCTCTGGTTGGAAAGCACAGACTAGAACCTGTAGAGGAAAGTGATGGGTTAATGAATTTAGGTAAATTGCTGCAAAAAGTGACCTCTGAATTACAAGAGAATTGTAGACAAGGACTGCAAACATGAAGACAGAAAGAACTTGGACCCATTTACAGTTAAAACTACATTATCCTGTTTTTGGATAAAGGAGGAATATTAGCAAAATAAGGCATAGGAAATGAATAAGTGGAGTGTTAAGTCTACTTAATTCCAAGGCCCCTAAGTGTATCATGATATTAGGGCATGGTATGGCACCAACATTCCTAACATGACTTAATCATTTTGAAAAATTGAAATAAAAATATTAAAAGGTAAGAAATTATATACCTTAAAGTGTTTTACAGAGCAATGATGAAGAGTAAATATTTTATTTCAGGATTAAGCATTAATTATCTGGAAAGTTTTACTTATCTTGAGTTTCCCAGAGGGTACAGTATAAATGAAACATTACTAGCCTATTACAAAAGGTGATCCATTATTGCCCATTACATAGAGCAAACTACTATTAATTTCATTTACCATTTGCCTTCAAGTAAAGCATGAGAATAATTTCTCAAGAGATAATGAGACCATGGCTACAGCATATTAATATAAACTCAGTAAGTACAAAATATCATATAGCTATTATGTATATATTTGCTGCCTTAGGTAAGAATTATATATACAAATAGTTTAATTCAAGATTAACAAATAAAAACATACATTTATTATTACTTTAGAGTATTACATGTTATAGTTTTCTATACTTTCTATTGGCTTTTTATTATTTATGGTTCAATTAATTCAATTGATTACTTAAAACATATTAGAATAAAAACAAGTACTGTGTATTTATATTTATCAAGTACTAAACAATGTACTGGGGACTTAATCATGCAGTTCTATAGTAATGTCTAGAAAATCACTCAAAATAAACCCAAACATCCTCAATTAAAAAATAGATGAATTATTTAATAATTGATTAATTATAATGTATCCATAGATAAATCTCTGAACATTAAAGAAGTTGGAAGAATTACTCATGGTTCCAAGCTACTAATTAATAAGCAATCAGATTTCAAAACCAGTTATTAAAATTCTATAGTTCAGTGTTCTCAAATTGTGGTCCCCAATGCATTAGTGATATCTGAGAATTTATTAGAAATGCACAATTCTTGGGCGCTACTCCAGACCTACTCATCAGAAGTCTGGAAGGGAGCCTAGTAATCTGTTTTTAGTCCTCTAGCTGATTCTGATTCAAGCTAAAGACCGAGAATTACCATAAGAGTCAACGCTTTCTTCTCTGTGCTGTGTAACTCCTGTAATTAAGTGAAAATTTAGTCACAAAACTTCATGGGCTGCAGTTTTCCCATATCCCTCTCTAGATCAATGTGTGCTCTGCTCCCAGAGAGAATGACCCATATAGACCAACAAAAAAATGTCCCTTGACCTTGGATTTCCAGTCAAATTCTGTTAATAGAGGGCAATGGAGGAAAATTTGAAGAAGGGAGAGAGGACTTTCAGTGTACCAATTCCTCCATTTCCTTCCCTGTCATGCCACTGTGGCCTGGCTTTATCTCTTGACTGATTTTAAGGGCACCCTTTGCACAACACTTCCCAGACAGTTCTTTCCCTGATCTATATAGTAACTGTCTCGCCCCCTTGTGCCTTCATAATACAGATGGAAACAAAGCCCGCCTTTCACTGCCATAAGCTATTATCCGCTGTGGTTTTTGTACCTCTTAACCATACCTTTTTATTATACTATTTTCAAATTTCCCAGTGTAAGTGTGCTGCATATTACCCATAGAGGCACTGGCAAATTTGCCTCCATTTTCATAATTAAAATCAACAAATGGCATTGCATAGTATTTACTTTTGAAATGTTATTTATTAAATTTGAAATACACAACTACTCAAACATGCTTAAACTGTATCCCCAAAGAGCTAGATCTAAATTAAAAAAAAAATTCCCTTATATTTTTGATTAGTGTAATACTGACTGTCGTTGTCAGGTTAGGATAAGGTATGCTGCAGTAACAATTTCTAAGAAAGTGATATGGAAAAAAAATCCCCTGTATAACTTATATAAGCCTCTTCAATAGCTTTCCTAATAAATAAGGTCACTTTTATTGTTGTTTTTAACATACAAATTTATTGAGATAACATCATAAAATTTGTCCCTTTAAGTTATATAATTCAATGGTTTTTAATATGTTCTACAGAGTTATGCAACAGTTGCCACAATTAATTTTAAAGCATTTTCATGATACCCACATGATGCCCATACCTATTAGCAGTCATTCCCCATTTCTTCCCATGTCCCATAGTTACAGCTATGTATTATTATACAGTAAAATCTATTTTCTGTCTTTACATGTGTCTATTGTGAACATTTCATATAAATGGAATCAGACAACATGACTTCCGTAACTGGCTTATTTTACATAACATATGTTTTCAAGATTCAGCCATGTTGTAGCATAAATCAATACTTTATTTCTCTTTTTGCCAAATAATAAAAAATCATATGAATATACCACATTTTGTTCATAAGTAGATGGACTTTGTATTTTTTCCACTTTTGGGCATTATGAGTAATGCTGCTATGGACATTCTCTTGCAAGCTTTTTATGGACATATGTTTCATTTCTCTTGTATATAACTAGGAGTAAAACTTCCCAGTCATGTAATTCTATGCTTAACCTTTTGGGAAACTATCAAACTATTTTCCAAAGTGGCTACAGTTTTACATTCTCAACAGCACTATATGAAGTTTCTAATTTTTCTACACCCTGCCCCATTTTTTTAATCATAGCCACCCTAGTAAATGCAAAGTAATATCTCATTATTGTTTTGATTTTCATTTTCCTAACTAATGATGCTGAGCAAATTTTCATGTGCTTATTGGCCATTTGTATCTTTACTTTGGAGAGTGTCTATTCATAGCCCATGCCCAATTTTTAATTGGGTTGTTCATGTATAGTACAAGGATTCAACTTCATTCTTTTGTATACAGATGTCTTGTTGTCTTAACACCATTTGCTGAAAAGACAAATTTTTCCCCATTGAACTTTTTTGGACACTTGTTGAAAAATCAATTGACCATGAGTGTGACAGTTTTTTTTTCCAGAATCTAAATTCTATTCCATTGATGTATATGTATATCCTTATGCCTATACCACATTCATTTGATTCCTACAGTTTTGTAGTAAACTTTAATATGAGGAACTGTTGAGTCCTCCAAATTTTTAATACTTTTTCAAGATTATTTTGGCTTTTTTGGGTCACTTGAATCTCTATATGAATTTTGAATTATCTTAACCAATTTCTGCAATAACAACAGATGGGATTTACACAAGGATTGTACTGAGTCTATAGATCTATTTAGGGAGTATTGCCATCATAATAATATTGTCTTCCAATCCATGTATGTGGGATACCTTTCCATTCATCTAAGTATTCTTTACATACTTTCAACAATATATATATTTTTAATTTTCACAGTATATTTTTTACTTATTCTTTTCAGTGTATTCCTAAGTATTTTCTTACTTTTTTTGCTATTGTAAATGGACAAGTTTATTTTCAGATTTTTTTATTGCTAATTTACAAAAATACAAATTGATGTTTGCATATTGACTTTGTACCCTGCAAACTTGCTGAACATTTTTGTTTGTTTTTGTTTTGTTTTAGTTCCTATTGCTTTTTAGGAGATTTAATAAGATTTTCTTTCTACAAGATCATGTCATCAGCAAATGAAGGTAGTTTTACATCTTTCCTTTCATTCTGGTGCCTTTCCTTTTTGCCTAATTTTACTGGCTAAAATATCCAGGAAAATATTGAGAAGAATAGGCAAGAATGAACATCCTCACCTTCTTCCTGATTTTAGATGGAAAGCATTCAACCTTTCACCATTAATTATGATTATAGCTTGAATTTTTCACAGAAGTCCTTTGTTAGATTATGAAGTTCCCTTGTATTTCCAGTTTTTGCTTCATGTCTTTTGGAGCTCTGTTTTAGTGCATGGATGCTCCATAAGTTCAATATCTTCCTCATGAACTGACTCCTGGGTATCTTTGAACTTCTTGAATATGTAAATTAATATTTTATATTAAATTTAGGAAGTTTTCAAAAATTATTTCATCAAAAAAAGTTTTTTTCTGTTTCCTTCTCACTCTCCTCTCATTCTGGTACTCCTACTATGCATATGTTGATGTACTTAATAATGTTCCACATTTCTCTGTAGCTTTTTTCATTTTTCTTCATTCTTTTACCTCTCCATTCTTTGGATTTCATGTCTTTAAATCTATGCTCATGTCTTCTGATTATTTTATCTGTTGGTTTAAATCTACCTGTGAATATTCTATTTCATCTATTGTCCTGCCTCACTCCCTTGGCATATCTCTGAGCCACTGCTCTGGAGAAGGGTGTAAGGTCAGTGACTTGCTTCTCTCAGTGTGACACTGCTCGTTTATGAGATGGACATTCAGCAGCAATGGTAGCCTCTGGTCTTGGCTTGCTTTTTCTGGCATGGAAGCTTCACCCTATGAGGGAACTAAGGTGAAAGTATGAGAAGTGCCAATAATTTTGACCTTCCATGCATGGATTACAGCTTCTGTAACTACAAAGATGTGACTGGGTAGAGGAAAGGAGACACAACCTCTTGGCTGCCCTGTCCTGGAATCAGCCTCTACAGTACAGAGCTGGTGGACAGGTGAGAAATGCTGGCCACTTCCCCTCCTGTAGGATACCTTAGCCTGTGACTGGGAGCTGGGGGCAGAGGCATCCCCAGCTTCTTGGCAGCCCACACCAGGAAGAGAGCTTCTGTTGTGCTGAGCTTGGGAATGGAATGGAGGGAGCAAGTCCTTTCTGAAATACCACAGATTCTCATTCTTACCTAATTTTGCAGTTTTCTGGAATAAATGTCTTCATGTGCTGTTTTCTCTTAGGAAAAATTACAAAGATTTAACTTGTTGTTGTTTATATTTTTTGTCTGTTTGTTGTTCTATGGGGAGTAGATCCATGGAACTCCTCAAACTGCTATTCTGGAAGTGTCTAGGGGTTGTTCATACTTCTTTTAATTTCAACTAATTTCTCAAAAACTCACTCTTCTGATTAGTCAGAAGACCAAAATATCTTGAGTACCCCATTATTCCATTAAACCCCAGAGTTTATTTAATACAGGACCCATTCTTATTGAGAAGTAGAGTTGGAGAACTAGGCAAACTCTGCTAAGTTCCTGGTTGCTGTGGACTGGATTTTGTCTGCAAAATTCCTATGTTGAAGCACTGACAGCCAATGTGATAGTAGTTAGAGATGGGGTCTTTGGGAGATAATTAGGTTTAGATGAGGTCCTGAGAGTGGAGCCCTCAGAAGGGACACCACAGAGCTTGAGGTCTCTCTCTGACATGCAAGGACACAACAAGAAGGCAGCCATATACAAGTCAAGTAGAGAGCTCCTCCCAAAACCCAACCATGCTGGCACACTGATCTCAGACTGCCAGCCCACCAAAACTGTGAGAAAACACATTTCTGTTTTTTAAGCTAGCCCACCTATGGTATTTTGTTATAGCAGCCTAAGCTGACTGGACACTGGTACTTTTACTTTTGGTCCTATTATATAATGTTGCTGTTGGACTCTGACATATTCTAATACATATCTGATCACATCAAGGGTTCAGATCCCTGTACCAATCCTGGCATTGGATTTCAATGGTACAGCTTATTCAGTTCATCTTTAAATGCCCAGCCCATACTCCCATACCAGTGGGATTGATTCTAAAACACACTGCTAGCTATAGTCACATATTTTCTGGAACCAGACTTTCCATTTAAAACATCAGTTCTGCTGGTGAGCCTGGGTTAGCAATGAAGATTCTCCCTTCCTCTGGTGAGCTTTTAAAATAAATTCTCTTCCAGTCAGTAACAACTAGATCAATGACATTCTACCAGAGAAGTTTTAATAATATTAAACTTCAAAAGCAAAGGGTTATGATCTCAACCCCTTTCCTTTCAGAATGTTTATTTGTCCCAATTCCAATATGTCCACCTTCTGCTACAGGTCAGCTCTGCATTCCAAGCAGCTTTGGGAGAGATTAGAAGCCACAGATGTCTTTTTGCACAGTTCTCCAGACACAGTGGTTTCCTATTTTTATGTTTACATATGTAAATACATAGGGGTCATTCCAGTGACTCTTCCCTGTACAAACAAGTTCTCTTCTAAGGTGACTGGCTTTGTTCACCAATTAAGGAAGCTGATAAGAGTCAGTTTGTAGGGTTTTAAAAGTCTTTTTAAAAATTTACTAGGAGATCACATTACATACATGTAATAATATTTTAATTAAAAGATTAGCAAACCTAAAAACTAACAAATCATCAAATTAACTCTAAAATATAATGCATTCACATTTCCAGTACATGTTATTATCTCTATCATTCTGTGAAATGAGCAGTACATTTTAGTTCTTGCCCTCATGGGTACACATATATTTTTACAAGGACACTGAAGATATATTTTGCTATACAAATCACAAGATATAGTTTACACACAGAGCTCAGGCTTTTATGCATTTCTCCCTAAAGGATATTCATATTTGATAACTCACTGATTGAAGTCTGAGGCAATTAAGTTGTAATGACCTTGGCATACTAGTGGACATATTTACTATGATGACAATGTCAGTCCATTATTTTAGTCTACCTCAGTAGAAAAGAGCCAGGTTAGGCCCACATTCACATTTAATTTCTTATTCAACAAATACACACAATGTTTTAATTCACACTGATCAAATATACCTGGCAGCTTCTTTCTTTATTAGGCCAAGTTAAATGTCTTGCTTAGAATTTCCACTTTTTAATTGAACTAAAAGCCATCAATCTCTCAAAAAGCAAAGCAAATGTATAATACTGCATTAGTTTTGATCTTTTATCTTCTTTTTGAAATCATAAATAGAAATTATATTATACCTATATTGTTATAATATTTTTGATTGTAAAATATTCCAACAATATCTGAGTTTATAGAGTGAAATATGGCCATTCACTTTCACATTTTATTCCCAGTCTCTCTTTTCTCCTCAGAGGTAACCTTTCCCACTAGCCGTTATGTTTTCATGCAGGCCTTTCTATTCATTTCTTCACACTATTTACAGGATGGTGAATGGAACTTTTCCAGTTATTTTTTTTTTCTAGGGTAATCCCAGACATAGTACATAGTATTTAATGCTGACAATTTAGGCTTCCTGGAAATTTTTTGACCTATCTTATGCCTTTTAATAAATTACTTTTCTGCTTATGAATTTGGAACACAATCTGCTGTTAGTAATAAAACCCTGAATGACACAGGCTTTTCTTGACTCTTTTTCTCAGAAGACCATGGATAATAAGCTCCCTGAATTTCTGATTACAGTTAAAGAATTATGTTGCCATCAGGCTTATCTGCAACCCTGAATCTAGAAGAAAATATAGTAATATCTACATGATGATGAGCTGAAAGGATGACAATGTAAAAGCACTGTAATTAAGTTATCATTTGCCTTATTTTTCTTCTTCACACCTAATGCACTCCTTTTATAATAACAGATAATTTAAAAGCAGACTGAATCTTACTCAGTACTCAACCCCTTCCTTGACTTTATGAGTCTCTCCAAATTTTTTTTAACTACATTGTTATTAAGGATTTTATTAAATTTAACCAGTATTAATTCATGATGCACAGAAAAGCTTATAGGCCTGCTGGACTTTTGGTATTTTTTCAACATTTAAAAATAATATATTAAATATTTCATTCTAATATTTTTGGCTTTTACGGCAAAGGCTTAAATCGATCTGGGATTTTTTTGTAGTTTTATGACTAGTATGTGCTATAAATTCCAATTTCCCTTTTTAAGATATAGTAAGACAATCACACATGCTTTATTTTTTAAAATCTATCCCTTTTCTATTGATTTTTATAACATTTGAAAACATGGCTTTATATTTAAAATTATGTATTTGATATCAGGTTTTACTGATTATTCCTTAATTAATTAAGACTATTAATTATTGGCTTTATAATGTAAATGTTAGACTCAAGGAATTTTAAATCTGAATGGTGATTTCTAGATATTAAAACAAATGAGGAAATCATTCAAGTCAAAAAAGAGATCATCATTTGTTGGACTAAGATATTTTTGCTAAAGTCATCATTGTTCTCACTTTAAATCAAGTGGAAAGCTTTCTTCCAGTCTAGTTTAGGAATTTAACAATGATTTTATACTTTGAACAATTGAGCTCAGTACCTTTCTCACTTTCTGCTATGTGATAGTGTAACTTTCTTTGGTAGAACTAGAAATTGCTGTACCCCCTCATGGAGTTTCCGTTTGCCATGACTGAGTTTCAGTAGATAAAAATACCTTGTACAGTGTCAGGAATATCTGAGAGATGATAGGAATGGATGGTGATGTGATATACATAAATATTTTTAAAGTAGAAGAAATTGAATTTTATAATTTGATATTTGCTTTTGCATTTGGAGCAAAAGATTTATATTTACTCAGATCAGAAAACCTATCAATCACAAATCTGAATGCACCATCTTACTCAGATGCTGTGTTTTATTTTTCATTTTAAATACTGTCCTAGAGTTACCTTGTTGACTGGACGTGTTACTTTTAGACAGTGTATTGTCCCATGCTAATTACAGCAGGTACTCATAAAGGTAGTCACAATCTAATTACACAAAATGAAAAAACATCTTTTGAGGTTTATATCTTTGCATTAATTAACAAATAATTTAAGTTCTACATACTCTGATGATCAGAGGAACTTTTTAATATTTTTGATTGATTAAGGCATATATTTAAGAGAAGTAGGAAGTTCTATATCAAAATCAAGAATTTGCAAACTTCCATCAAGAAACTTCACTTACAGACTAGTGGGGAAACAATAACCACATCTTATTTTGTTTGAAATGAGTGAAATAATGTTATTCTTCTGAGAGTAGGGGTGAGAATATCTCTGATATTTTGCCTCAGGCAGTAGAGTATATTTAATTCTGATATATAGAAGTATAACTTAGATGTGAACTTCTTATATGTAATTTCCCTTTAATTTAAGATGAATGGAGACAGAACAGCTGCTTCATCCTTGTTGTAGCAGGTAATATTTAGTACCTAGCAGGAATTTGGCCCTCTATGATTACACTGGCAAATATATATTTCTCCAAGGAACCAGTTGATTGAGAACATATTTCAGAAACATAAGAATTTTAATAATCTCAGGTTTAAGCTGAATTAACCAACTAGGTGAAGACAGGTCTAGCTATTAACTACAACTGTCTAGAGTTCCCATCTGCCAGGTGGTTTAGAGTGATCTAAAAGAAGGGAAGAAATACATACCAATAACTTCCATTTAAGATGTCTCTTTGCCACATCTGCAAATACAATGTATTCTATTTTAAATGCATTGTGTTGCAAATGCCAAAGCCCTAAGCTTTCACTTGCATAATTAACAAAAAATCCCATATTTTCCTGATATCCCCTTATCAATTATCTAGGTATCTGGAGAGGCATATGTAGATAAGTAAAGATAAGTAAAGGTCATTTATCAGAATTGTTATCAAGCATCACTTGATATTTTGTGATGCTTGCAACATTCTAAATCTTTGGCACTGGTGTCATTTAGTCATTTATTTAATAATTACCATTTGAGCATCTACTATGAGTAAGATTATGATTCTAGATACTGAACATAAGTAATAAGCAAGATGGTGAAGATTGCTCACCTCCTAAAGCCAGCTTTCTAACGTCGCTGTCTTCACTGTTTCTCTGGGCCATCAATACCGTTGGTGTTCTGTTCTCAGTACTACCCATGTCCTTGGGCCCAACATCCCTACTGCCCATCGGCTGCCTCTCTGTAGCTGCAGGTCTCTTCTGGACTTTTCACCTAGATGTTCCTTCTCTACTCAGGTCAACAGATAAACTTATAATGCCTCCTGGGACAAGCTCTTTTGAGGGATTCAGCCCAACACAGTTCTTGGATCTTTTATGACGCAGCTATTTCATTTATGCCAGTGGTTCCTAATCTTGGTTGTGGGTCAAAAGTACTTATTGAGATGTTTGAAAGATACAGATTTTCTGTTTTGCTTCATGTTTACTTAATTAGAATAACTGGCAGCAAAACCAACAATCTATATATACTTGCTGGTTCCGATGGAGTGTGAAACACAAGTCTCTCATTTCACCTGGTCCCATTAATCCTTTCAAATGTTAACCTTGCCTACTTTCACTCCCTACGGTAAACTCATTCATGTGTTTGTTATTGGTTTGTTTGTTTCAAGACACCAATTTTCTTTTCTATCTTCCTGACCCCCTGTGAGGATTCTCAGTCTATCAAGAGAGTTTGAAAATGCTGAAACCCTAATTGTGGACAAGTTCAGGTTCATTCTCACAGGACCCATAACATTCAAAGTCGTGGTTTACATTTTTATGTCCCTAGGCTAGGGCCAACATCTCACAATAGCTACAAGACTTTTTTATAATTACCAAAAATACAAAGGATGATGTACATGGAAAACAGAGATTGAATCCAGAGGGTGGTGGTGACTAAAGCCCAAGAAACTAAATGAGTGTGATCTTCAACTCAGCCAAATTACAATTACTCATAAAATTTCCATGGGAAAGAGTATTATTCGAGATAAAGATGAATATTGGAACATTAATCTCACAAAAATATCTTTAGATTTGGCTAACCTCTGCTTCTAGAAATATGACATTGTCTTTGCAAAAGAGGAAAGGATGGCGGTAGTAAAGAGCACATGCTGAAGCAGTTCCACCTGGACTCAAGCCCTGGCAGTGATGCATTCTCTCAGGGTGGTGGAGATAAAATATTGAAACAATGAGGTCTAGTTTCTCCTCATTGGAGCAGAAATGCTAGCAGTACCTACACCATAGAGTTATAAGGAGTCTCAGTTAAGCCTGCATACTAGGTGCTTAATATACTACTTAGCACCATTGTAAGGTTTCAAGAAACTAGTGACTATTGATATAATTATTATTACTATTATCATTATCATGAATAAATATATGAAGATGGGAGTCTTAGGTAGCATTTAGCACTTCTCCCTGGGGAAGTTCAATAACCAAGGTTACTATGGCAGGTACCAATAAGCATTTTATTTGATGGTCAGTATGTAAGAGTTACAAATTTCTTTCTTTTTATTTCCCTGAAGGAAGGAAGAAGAACTTTCTTACAGTCTCGCAGGTCTTAAGGAAGAAAACTTTTCCTCTCTACAGTAAAAAATTATCACCCTCTTCTGTTTTAAATATCAATCATATTTATATTAAAAATAGGTGTGTTAAGACCAAAGTTCACAGGCTATTTCTATTCATTTGGAATATATCAGTAGTTTACTGAATTTTTCTGGGATTCACATTCTGAAAAATTTACTTTAGCAAATGAAATTCTTGGACACATCCTGTTATCAAAGGTACTTTCTAAATAAATCTTATAAATATCAGTATAAGAAATAATTATAAATTAAAAACAAATTTCTATGAAAACAACAAGAACAAAATACTTGAGAATTTTTTAAAACTATAAATCAACTGAGAATAATGTAATAGAATTAAAAGTGAAAAGAATATTCTCAATATAATGATTTGACTTCCTATACAAGAATCATAAGGGAATTAGCCTATCTGATCCCTACCTATATCTAATTCTAAAACAGTTTTGCAAGGTATCAGTGGTCCATTGCTCAATATCTAATTAAAAGTCATCTTTTTAAAACATAGTCAATGAACTGAAGAAATACACAGCGTAAGTTAATTGAATTTAGTATACTATTTGCCTTTTTTCTTTCACCTTGAATCAAATTTCTTTTTACAAGAGTAAGAGTTTGTGATAAAATTCTGAGTATATTTGTGACAGAGAGATATTTGTTTTTTTAGAAAATCGTAAAATGATGTGCTGACATCACAAAAAATATAGAAGTATAGGTGACACAATTAAAAATTGAATACTTGGTTATTTTTAGTAAAACATCAACTTTCATACTATAATCATACTATAGTTTTCAAAAGAAAATATATTCATAAAGTATGTATTAACCATTTTTAAATGATTATAATTATAAAGCCTTTGACTCCCTCCCACTGGTAGCTTCAGAATTCCTATGTAAGAAAATCTTAGTGCTTGGTTATCTGTTTGGAAAAAAGGACAAAGACATGACTTGACAGGGTGGTAATACCCCTCCATTGTGACAGAGCTTTTCTATGTCCTTTCGTTTGGGCAAACAAATGGTTGGTGGTTGTTGGGGAAGGTGGTGGTGAGAGAACATCTCCCTCATGAACTACTAGAATAATACCATTGGCTGCAGTTATTTCTACTGTCAAAGGAGGGGAAGAATTAATCTCACATTTCAAGTTACAAGCTCTATATTCTTTAAAAATAAAATCTTAAGATGTCAAATGTAATCAAATGCAAATCAAAGGCAACAGTAAAATTTAATGTATTTTATAATTGATTAGAATAATAGGAGATTATCTATATTGTACTTTTGATTCTGTACTAGAACTATTGCACATTTCATAGATCTCTATAACTTCCAAATACATTTCACTGTGAGAAATAAGAATTCTACTGTGATACATAAAAATGAACATTAAACAAAGACTTTTTAGTTAATGAACTTATGCAGATTCAGCCTCAGGGGAATCATAATAATGAAAAAGATCATATATTATGAGAATTACTCTTCTATCAAACGACAAGGTCCATTCTTCCCTTTTGAGACAGAGAAATCCACTAAAGGAAAAAAGGAAATTGTCATTAGTTCTCTTCTATGTTTAATCTGCAGTTTGAGAAGTTTAATTTTTACATTATAAAGTCTGTATTTACAGAGAATTCCATGCTAGTAGTAAAATTCTATCCTGAGATTTTTCTTTTCTGATAGCTTAATGAAGGAAACACTAGTTTCATTTCTCTAGCTCTTAATTCAGGACTTTAGGGATATAAACAATTATCATCATCTGGCATAAAGCTGAATTTCCTGGCTTGGAAAGCAAATGTATACACAGTTTGATTCTACTTAAAGCCATTCTATGCCATAAATTTCTAGTTTACTTGGAAATAGTTGCAGTCTCCTTTACTTCCTAGTGTGAAATCTAGTTGGCTGGCTGTCTTACAAGTTTACCCCCAAAATAAAAGACTGTATTATAAAGCAAGGCATCAAATGAGATAAAAAATCAGGATGTATATGATTCTTCCTTTGTCCCATAAATCCCCAAAGGAAATATTAATATATTTGAGAGAAAAAAATTATTAAAAGGAAAACTGGCCTTACAATCTCATCCTAATGGGACACACAGAGAAAACATGAATTACACTGCATCAGAGTTAAATTGGTAAAATGTTACATTGATGGATGTTTATGGAAAATCTATGTGCTTTCTCATAGGGAAATGCACATGCAAGCTTTCATAGCTTTCACAATATACTTGAATGATGTTTCCTTTGCTTGCTCTATAATCACACAGAGTGGGCAAATACATAATGGTGAAGTCTAAATTTTTGCTTGTTAGTTTTCTTCAGATGCTGTTTTGTGAGCTAATCTGTAGTGAATAACTATAATAAATACAACTGACATTAGTACTGAGCTTTATTTCTACTGCTGCTCTGTTAAGGTGCATATCAGCTTTGTTTACCTATGCTAACCCAACTTGCAAATAAAATGCATATTGTTCAACTGCCCAACAGTCTATTTAACCACTTTTAGCCTATGGTCCACTTTGTACTTATGACATAAGAGAATAGAGATGAAGAGATTGGTCTGGTACAGATCAGGTTCTCATTAGAGGGAATTGAGTTGTTTAATCAACAACATATTTTTTACAAGAAATTAAAACCAATGTTTAGAGATTTCCTGCTTTACTAATGGTTTGCTTTTCTCTTTTTAAAGTAGCCTTAAGCCAAAGTGAAGTTGAAGTTGAGGAAAAAAAAGTTATGCAATCCAGAAGTTTGTTGACAAAACTTTTTTGATGTCTTCCAGTTTATAATGGAAAGTGAACTTCCCAGAATAGTACAAGAAGCAAGTGAGTCACATTTTTCTTAGACAAAAATTTAAATGCAAAACAGTTTTGAAAATGCTTGTTTAAGTTTTGTGCCTTTGTAAAAATTTCTTACTTCATGAACAATTTATTCTATGTGAAAACAAATATCTATATACCTGTGAAAATAATAGATACGGTAAAACTAATTTCCATAGTAAGAAGAACTCAAGTCTCAGTTTAGTGAATTGATCTTTTGTGTCTGTTTCAGTGTAGAGATACTCAACCATAACAAAGAGTAGAATAGGTAGTGTTTCTAAATTTTTTCTCTTTTAAAATCATGTTTTATCTAATTGAATGATACAGAGAAGTCTAGAAATCTAAGACTAGCTTGGTTTGGGATTTTCCTCCTGGATGAAGAGAATTGGTAGTAATTTGACTCATTTCAGCCAACTTTTTATTTATGTTTTAATCTGTCCTTTCATCTTATGGCCAGATGCTTCTGTGTTGTTGCAATACTATAATTTTTCATTATTTTGGTGACACCTATTAAAATATTTTTCTTATAAAAACTACTGTATGGATTAAAGATGGTGCCTTGAGAGGTGAGACACAGGCTTCCTCCTAAACTGCATATAATACAAAAATATAATTAATACAACTAATCCTGAAAGAGCAACAGGAAAGAGAACTGTGCCAGACTGCATACACCTGGAGAGAAGAGCAGACCTCAAAGAACAGGGTAACGTGCCAAAGCTGTGGCCAGGGGGGACCCAAGCCCTTCCCCCACCCCAGGTCACCAGTGGGAGGAAGAGAAACCAAGCAGGGAGGGAGTGGAGGCCAGGGACTGCTGAATACCTAACTCCGGAGATCTGCTCTGCGAGCACAAACCTACAATTCATGGTGCTTGCATGACACTATCGTGATTATGGGATTGGAAAGGTAAGACAGGCAGAATTCCTGGAG
Source organism: Smutsia gigantea (assembly GCA_032199065.1). Taxonomy (NCBI): domain Eukaryota; kingdom Metazoa; phylum Chordata; class Mammalia; order Pholidota; family Manidae; genus Smutsia; species Smutsia gigantea. The sequence goes on along the minus strand of JAVSCE010014389.1, from coordinate 9,400 downwards.
AGACTGAGATTCCAGCCACTTGTGGAAAGCAGGGATCCATATAAGGCTGCTCTGGGACAAAAGAAAGATGGGCAGTCTGAGAGACTTCCTAACAAGGGAGCCCTTAGCAAGAGGGCTACTAAGGGGGCAAGGATTGCACAGAGCTTACTGCTCAGGAGAGAGGACAGGTAGACAAAATAGTCTGGGTGCACTCTGCCCAGCAGGTTGGGAGCTTTGCCAAATAGACTTTTATATTTAAGGAGGAAAAAGAAATCTTCCTCCTTAGATGATTTTCAGGTGCTCCAGTTCCCTGATTGGCTACACAGCTCCAATGACCCCCTCCGTGATACGCAGCCTACTGTGCCTTTCCCCCGGCCAGCCTACCTGGCTCACAAACAGGCAAACCCTACCCTGGCGTTAGGCCAGCCAGAGGAAAGATCTGTCTACAGCAACTACAAACGATTATACCTGTGTGCTTGGCCCACTGGTTCAGGCACTGGAGACAGGCATAGAAGCCAGGTAGCAGAAAACAGCTATTTCCTCCCACCAGGCACCAATGCCACTCCCCTGCGACCCCTGACATTGCTTCAGGGGCTGAGCAGCTCCAGGGAGTAGAGATTCTGGGCACAAGAGGGCATCATATACAAATATGTAATGCCAAAGGAACCTGGTACAGAGTAAAGATTTAAATGACATCGACCTCATAACTCCTCCTGAAACGGAGTTCAAAATAAAAATCATTAGCATGCTCCTGGAGGTACGGAAAGATATTCAAAAACTCAGGAATGAATTCTGGTCAGAGATCCAATTGTTGAAGAGCACAACGGAGGATATTAAAAGCAGATTGGATTCGGTGGAGGAGATGATAAATGAAATAGAAACTAGAGAATAGGAATACACAGAAGCTGAGGCACAGAGAGAAAAAAGGATCTCTAAGAATGAAAGAATATTGAGAGAACTATGTGACCAATCCAAACAGAACACTATTCGCATTAGAGGGGTACCAGAAGAAGAGAGAGCAAAAAAGGGGTAGAAAGTGTCTTTTAGTAGATAATTGCTGAAAACTTCCCCAATCTGGGGAAGGAGACAGTCTCTCAGGCCATTGAGATGCACAGATCTCCCAACACAAGGGACCCAAGGAAGACAACACCAAGACATATAGTAATTACAATGGCAATGATCAAGGATAAGGGAAGACTATTAAAAGCAGCCAGAGAAAGAAATAAGATCACATACAAAGGAAAGCACATCAGACTTTCATCAGACTTCTCAAAAGAAACCTTACAGGCCAGAAGGGAGTGACATGATGTATTTAATGCAATGAAGCAGAAGGGCCTCAAACCAAGGATACTTTATTCAGCAAGATTATCATTTAAATTTGAAGGAGGGATTAAATAATTTTCAGATAAGCAAAAGCTGAGAGAATTTAGTTCCCACAAACCATCTCTACAGTGGATTTTGGAGGGACTGCTTAGAGATGGAACTGTTCCTAAGGTTTAATAGTTGTCGCCAGAGGTAATAAAACCACAGAAAGAAAGTAGAACAGCTAATTACTAAGCAAATGCAAAATTAAATTAACTATCCCAAAAGTCAATCAAGCGATAGACAAAGAGTACAGAATATGATACCTAATATATAAAGAATGGAGGAGGAAGAGAAAGGAGGAAGAAAAAAAATTAGATTATGTTTGTAATAGCATACAAAGTGAGTTTAAGGTAGACTGTTAGATAGTAAGAAAATTGCCCTTGAACCTTTGATAAACACGAATCTAAAGTCTGCAATGGCAATAAGTACATACCTATCGATAATCACCCTAAATGTAAATGCACCAATCAAAAGACATAGAGTCACTGAATGGATAAATAAACAGACCCATCTATATGCTGCCTACAAGAGACTCCCTTTAAACCCAAAGACAAACACAGATTAAAAGTGAAGGTATGGAAAAAGATCTTTCATACAACCAATAGAGAGAAAAAAGCAGGAGTTGCAGTACTTGTATTAGACAAAACAGACTTCAAAACAAAGAAAGTCACAAGAGACAAAGAAGGACATTACACAATGATAAAAGGGTCAATCCAACTAGAATATATAACCATTATAAATATCTATGCACCCAACACAGGAGCACCTACGTATATGAAACAAATACTAACAGAATTAAAAGGAGAAATATAAAGTAATGCATTCATTCTAGGAGACTTCAACAATACACTCACTCTGAAAGGCAGATCAACCAGACAGAAAATAAGTAAGAAGACAGAGGCACTGAACAACACAATAGAACACATGGACCTAACAGACATCTACAGAACTCTACACCCAAAAGCAGCAGAATACATATTCTTCTCAAGTGCATATGGAACATTTTCAAGAATAGATCATATACTAGGCCACAAAAAGGGCCTCGGTAAATTCAAAATGATTGAAATTGTACCAACCAATATCTCAGACCACAAAGGTATGAAACTAGAAATAAATTATGCAAAGAAAATGAAAAATCCCACAAACACATGGAGGCTTCACAACATGCTCCTAAATAACCAGTGGATCAATGACTAAATCAAAACAGAGATCAAGCAATATATGGAGACAAATGACAACAATAATTCAACATAGCAAAATCTGTGGGATGCAGAGGAGGCCATGCTAAGAGGAAATTATATTGCAATACAGGCCCATCTAAGTAAAGAACAACAATCCCATATGAGCAGTCTAAACTCACAATTAACAAAACTAGAAAAAGAAGAAAAAATGAGGCCCAAAGCTGGTGGAAGGACGGACATAATAAAGATTAGAGCAGAAATAAATAAAACCGAGAAGAATAAAACAATAGAAAGAATCAACGAAAGCAAGAGCTGGTTCTTTGAGAAAATAAACAAAATAGATAAACCCCTAGCCAGACTCATCAAGAAAACAAGAGAGTCTACTCACATAAACAGAATCAGAAATGAGAAAGGAAAACTTACTATGGATACCACAAAAATACAAAGAATTATTAGGGATTACTATGAAAAATTATATGCTAATAAACTGGATAACCTAGAAGAAATGGACAACTTCTAGAAAAATACAACCTTCCAAGGCTGACCCAGAAAGAAACAGAAAATCTGAACAGACCAATTACCAGCAATGAAATTGAACTGGTGATCAAAACCTACCCAAGAACAAATTCCGGAACCAGATAGTTTCACCACTGAATTTTATCAAACATTTAGTGAAGTTCTAATACCCATTCTCCTTAAAGTTTTCCGAAGAGTAGAAGAGGGAATACTTCCAAACTCATTCTATGAGGCCAGCATCACTCTAATACCAAAACCAGGCAAAGACACCACAAAAAAAGAAAATTACAGACCAATATCCCTGATGAACATGAATGCAAAAATACTCAATAAAATATTAGCAAACTGAATTAGAAAATACATCAAAAAGTTCATCCATCATGAGTGGGATTCATCCCAGGGATGCAAGGATTGTACAACATATGAAAATCCATCAACATCATCCACCACATCAACAAAAAGAAGGACAAAAACTACATGATCATCAACATAGATGCCGAAAAAGCATTTGCCAAAATTCAAAATCCATTCATGATAAAAACTCTCAACAAAATGGGTATAGAGGGTACCTCAACATAATAAAGACCATATATGACAAACCCAGAGCGAACATTATACTTAACAGTGAAAAGCTGAAAGCTTTTCCTTTAAGATTGGGAACAAGACAAAGATGCCCACTCTCCCCACTTCTATTCAGCGTAGTACTGGAGGTCCTGGTCACAGCAATCAGACAATACAAAGAAATAAAAGGCATCCAGATTGGCAAGGAAGAAGTTAAACTGTCCCTGTTTGCAGATGACATGATATTGTACATAAGAAACCCTAAAGAATCCACTCCAAAACTACTAGATCTAATATCTGAATTCAGCAAAGTTGCGGGATACAAAATTAATACACAGAAATCTGTAGCATTCCTATACACTAACAATGAGCTAGCAGAGAGAGAAATCAGGAAAACAATTCCATTCACAGTTGCATCAAAAAGAATAAAATACCCAGGAGTAAACCTAACCAAGGAAGTGAAAGACCTATACTCTGAAAACTACAGGACACTCATGAGAGAAATTAAAGAAGATACCAATAAATAGAAACACATCCTGTGCTCATGGATAGGAAGAATTAATATTGTCAAAATGGCCATCCTGCCTAAAGCAATCTACAGATTCAATGCAATTCCTATCAAAATACCAACAGCATTCTTCAATGAACTAGAGAAAATCATTCTAAAATTCATATGGAACCACAAAAGACCCTGGATAGCTAAAGCAATCCTGAGAAGGAAGAATAAAGTGGCAGGAATCATGCTCCCTAACTTCAAGCTCTACTACAAAGCCACCGCAGTCAAGACAATTTGGTACTGGCACAAGAACAGACTAGAGAGCCCTGATATAAACCCAACCATATATGGTCAATTAATATATTATAAAGGAGCCATGGACATACAATGGGGAAATGACAGCCTCTTCAAAAACTGGTGTTGGCAAAACTGGACAGCTACATGTAAGAGAATAAAACTGGATTGTTGTTTAACTCCATACACAAAAGTAAACTCGAAATGGATCAAGGACCTAAATGTAAGTCATGAAACCATAAAACTCTTAGAAGACAGCATAGGCAAAAATCTACTGAATATAAGCATGAGCAACTTCTTCCTGAATGCACCTCCTTGAGCAAGGGAAACAAAAGCAAAAATGAACTCATGGGTCTACATCAAACTAAAAAGTGTCTTTATGGCAAAGGACACCATCAAGAGAACAAAACAGCATCTTACAATATGGAGAATATATGTGTAAATGATATATCTGACAAGGAGTTAACATCCAAAATATATAAAGAACTTACATGCCTCTACACCCAAAAAGCAAATAACCGAATTAACAATGGGGAGAGGATATGAAGAGACAGTTCTCTAAAGAAGAAATTCAGATGGCCAACAGACACATGAAAAGATGCTCCACATCACTAATCAACAGGGAAATACAAATTAAAACCACACTGAGGTATCACCTCAGACCAGTAAGGATGGCCAGCATCGAAAAGACTAAGAACAACAAATGCTGGCGAAGATGTGGAGAAAGGGGAACCCTCCTACACTGCTGGTGGGAATGTAAGCTAGTTCAACCATTGTAGAAAGCAGTATGGAGGGTTCTCAAAAAACTAAAAATAGAAATACCATTTGACCCGGGAATCCCACTCCTTGGAATTTACCCAAAGAATACAACTTCTCAGATTCAAAAGACATATGCACCCCTATGTTTATCACAGCACTATTTACAATAGCCGAAACATGGAGGCAACCTGTGTCCATCAGTAGGTGAATGGATGAAGAAGAGGTGGTACATATACACAATGGAATACTATTCAGCCATAAGAAAGAAAGAAATCCTACCATTTGCAACAATATGGATGGAGCTGGAGGATATTGTGCTCAGTGAAATAAGCCAGGTAGAGAGAGACAAGTGCCAAATGATTTCCCTCATTTGTGGAGTATAACAACGAAACAAAACTGAAGGAACAAAATAGCAGCAGACTCATGGATTCCAAGAAGGGACTAGTGGTTCCCAAAGTGGAGGGGTGTGAGAGGGTGGGTGGGGAGGGAGGGAGAAAGGGATTGAGGGGTATTATGTTTAGTACACATGGTGCGGGGGATCACAGGGAAAACAGTGTAGCACAGAGAAGGCAAATAGTGAATCTGTGGCATCTTACTACACTGATGGACAGTGACTGCCTTGGGGTAGGGGAGAGGACTTGATAATATGGGTAAATGTAATAAGCACATTGTTTTTTCATGTGAAACCTTCATAAGAGGTTATATCAATAATACCTTAATAAATATTAAAAAAAAAAGAAGGAACCTAGCTCCAAGGTACCTAGTAGGTCATGAAAAAAAAAACTATTGTATATTTAGCATGACTTTATTAAAATGAAAACTTCTGCTTAACAAAAGACAATGTCAAGAGAGTAAGGACACAAGCCACAGATGTGGAGGAAATATTTGCAAAAGATACAAATAATAAAGAATTCTTAAAACTCAACGATAAGAAAAAAAAACCCTAATTAAAAATTGGACCAAAAATGAACTGGTAAGACACTAAAGAAGATACATATGGCAATAAGCACATGAAGAGATGTTCCACATCATATGTCATTAGGGAAATGCAAATTAAAACAACAGTGAGATACTACAACAAACATATTAGAATGGACAAAATCCACAACACTGACAACAACAAATAGTGATGAGGATGTGGAGGTACAGGAACTCTCCTTTGGTGCTAACAGGAATGCAAAATAGATCACCTGTTTTGGAAAATGGTTTGGCAGTTTGTTACAAAAGTCTTTCCATATAATTCAAAAATCACTTTCCTTCATATTTACCCAAATGAACTGAAAACTTTGTGTATACATGGGAACACAGTGTATATGCATATTCTCTGTACTGTCCACTCAGTTATGTTGTGAAACTGAAACTACTCTAATAAATAAAGTTTATTAATTAAAAATTATTATCTGAATACATATTTTTCTGTGAGTTTTCAAGGTGATGTTCCCTTTCAATTATGTTGCAATATTTTAAGATAGTTTTCCCCCTCTTTCTCTTTTACAACATTGTATGGGGAGAGATTTATTCAAGTCTCCTATTTGTGAAAAAGGAAGATAGTAAAGGTCTATAGTTCTTTTAATTGTTTGGATATTTATATATTTTTTCTTTTTGATCTTAACCTTCTATCGAGTTACTTTTCTACATAGCAGCTAACTCATATGTGACAGCAAGTTGACATTCACTTATGCATTCATGTCTACTAAGATTCTTCTGTTCTCTTTTTGGCCATGATTAATAGCTACCTAAATAATCTTTATTATATTGCCATTTTTCCCCCATTTTTCTTAGAACATTCCGTACAACCTCTCCCAACTGAAATTGTCCATTACTTCCAGAAATCTACTTCAATGGCCTGTGAATTTGTTTTCCATTGGTGGTTAAGAAAAATTAGGTCTATAATATCTTTGTCCATTCATTCATTCTTCCCATTTTGTCCTTAAATTTTGTATTGTTTAAATTAATTTTAAAAGATAGTCATGTTGAGAGACTTCCGGGAAGATGGCGGTGTGAGCAGGGCGGCAGAAATCTCCTCCCAACACTATATTTATCTACGAAAACAGAGAAAATACATCTATTCCTAAAAGAGAGACGAGAATACACAGGAAAGTGCACAGCGTGCAGCTACACCTGAGAGGACTCGGCACCCAAAGAGGCGGTCTTAAAGAGCCCAGCTGACATACGTGGCAACTATCAGTAACCAAATTATACAGCCATGAAAAGACAGAGGAATATGGTTCAGACCAAAATCAACCAGACAACCCCAGAGAGGGAGTCTGAAGGGATGGAAATGCACAGCCTCCTGAAAAAGAATTCAGAATAAAAGTCATAACCATGCTGATGGACCTACAGAGAAATGTGCAAGAGCTGAGGGAGGAAGTGAGGGAACTGAGGAAAGACAATACAGAAATCAGACAAGCGATCGACGGGCTTAACAGCAGAATGGATGAGATGCGAGAGACTGTTAATGGAATAGAATACAGAGAACAGGAGTACAGAGCAGCTGAGGCAGAGAGAGATAAAAGGATTTCTAGGAATGAAAGAATATTAAGAGAACTGTGTGACCAATCCAAACGGAACAATATTCGCATTATAGGAGTACCAGAGGAAGAAGAGAGAAAAAGGGATAGAAAGTGTCTTTGAAGAAATAATTGCTGAAAACTTTCCCTCGCTGGGGAAGGAAGTAGTCTCGCAGTCCACCGAAGCTCATAGATCTCCCAACACAAGGGACCCAAGGAAGACAACACCAAGACACATAATAATTAAGATGGCAAAGATCAAAGATAAAGACAGGGTATTAAAGGCAGCTAGAGAGAGAAAAAAGATCACCTACAAAGGAAAACCCATCAGACTATCATCAGACTTCTCAACAGAAACCTTACAGGCCAGAAGAGAATGGCATGATATATTTAACGTTATGAAACAGAAGGGCCTCGAACCAAGAATATTGTATCCAGCACGATTATCATTTAAATATGATGGAGGGATTAAACAATTTCCAGACAAACGAAAGTTCAGAGAGTTTGCCTCTCATAAACCACCACTACAGGATATCTTAAATGGACTGCTCTAGAGGGAAGCACACCTAAGGCTAAAAAGATGTCACTAGAGAAAAAAAAATCATAGCGAAGAAAGCAGACCATCCAAATACCAACTAAAGGCAAAGAATAAAACACCTATTATAGAAAGAATGGAGGAGGAGGAATAAGAAGGGAGAGAAAGAAAGAAACATCAGACTGTGTTTACAATAACTTAACAAGAAAGTTAAGTTAGATTGTTAGATAGTAAAGAAGCAAACCCTTGAACCCTTGGTAACCATGAATCTAAAGCCAGCAATGGCAATAAGTATATATCTATCAATAATCACCCTAAATGTAAATGGACTGAATGCACCAATCAAAAGACACAGAGTAACAGAATGGATAAAAAAGCAAGACCCATCTATATGCTGCCTACAAGAAACTCACCTCAAATTCAAAGATATACACAGACTAAAAGTGAAGGGATGGAAAAAGATATTTCATGCAAACAACAAAGAGAAAAAAGCAGGTGTTGCAGTACTTGTATCAGACAAAATAGACTTCAAAACGAAGAAAGTAGTAAAAGATAAAGAAGGACATTACATAATGATAAAGGGGTCAGTCCAACAAGAAGATATAACCATTATAAATATATATGCACCAACACAGGAGCGCCAGCATATGTGAGACAAATACTAACAGAATTAAAGGAGGAAATAGACAGCAGTGCATTCATCTTAGGAGACTTCAACACACCACTCACTCCAGAGGACAGATCAACCAGACAGAAAATAAGTAAAGACACAGAGGCACTGAACAACACACTAGAACAGATGGACCTAACAGACATCTACAGAACTCTACACCCAATAGCAACAGGATACACATTCTTCTCAAGTGCACATGGAACATTTTCCAGAATAGACCACATACTAGGTCACAAAAAGAACCTCAGTAATTTCAAAAATATTGAAATCCTTACAACCAACTTCTCAGATCACCAAGGTATAAAACTAGAAATAAATTTTAGAAAGAAATCAAAAAGGCTCACAAATACATGGAGACTTAACAACACTCTCCTAATTAATCAATGGGTTAACGACCAAATCAAAACAGAAATCAAAGAACATATGGAGACTAATGACAACAACAACACAAAGCCACAACTTCTGTGGGATGCAGGAAAGGCAGTTCTAAGAGGAAAGTATATTGCAATCCAGGCCTATTTAAAGAAGGAA
>JAVSCE010014388.1:0-122435 GCA_032199065.1 Smutsia gigantea | reverse complement strand
TCAGCTGCTGTGGAAGAGTCATATACCACTAGGGGTGAAGAATTATAGAGGTATTCATATATTAATCATAATACAGAACTATTAGGTTAAAACTGGATCCTTTCTTTGTCAGTTGGTAGAAGTACTGCTTTAAGGTAGCACTTAACCAAAAATCAAGTATTTATTAAACATAAATTTCTACCACTTAATTTCTGGTTACTGTTATCCTACTTGGTTATTGTTCCCTATTTAATTCCTCTCCTAGCTGCCATCTCACTTCCTGGGACTTCACAATTCCAATCCGTTCTCATCTCTAAATTAATCTAGTTCTGTCCTGCTGAAAAACCAGTTAGGAACCTTTCATTCAAAGACTTACGGTATCCTTCAGAATCTGATCTCAGCTGTCTTTTCTTCTCTAGCCCTTTATGTAACCTGCCTATACTCCTACCATCTAAAATGATGGTATATGAATAAAAAAGCTGTTATACCACAAAGACAGAGAATAAGGAAAAAAATGGCTAATAAAAGCCATTAACAAATTTTGGAAACAGCCTAATCATCACTAGAGGAATGGAAATAATGGGATACTAACAATAGTATTATTTAACATAGTGAAATAAATGTACTATGTATCAATAAATCTCAAAGACATGGTGCTTAGTGAAAAAAGCATTATAAAGTAATACATATGGAATGGCCACATAATATTAAAATTTAAAACTATACAAAACAATAGCATGTATTGTTTGTAGCTATATACATATGTTGTAAAAGTATAAAATTATTTGGGACATTACCAACTTCAGGACAATGATTATCTCTGAGAGAAAAGGTGGGGACAAAGTGGGGGAATAGAGGGAAATGAGTTTTGGAGTCCATTCAGCCTTGTTCACTCTCAGGCTCTATAATAGCCAATATGACCTTGGGTAACTTAATCTTTCTGTGCCTCGGTCACCTCATGTTTTAAGCAGGAGTAATAATAGTGCCTATTTCATAGCGTTGTTGAGCATTAAAGGGAGATAATTCATGTACATAGAACAGTACCTTATATATAATAAGCATTTATTAAATAATAGTTTATGGTTTTCATCATTGTCTCCTTTTCCCTTTTCACCTGTTTAAATTCTACTCTTCTTCAAAGCTTATATCAAAGGTTGTCTCCTTCATGGAATGTACCTTAGTCAGCTAACCAAATGATTATCATCTTCTCTGAATAACTACTAAACCACTGTTTCTTGATTTAACAGCAGTAATTGAAGACCTGATATGTGCCATGTACTATGCTAAGACAAAAATGAGTTACACATCTAAAGGAGCTTTCAGTCTTGAACAAAAGATAACTGTTAGACTCAGAAGTGTGAAACACCATGGCTGTAGAATTGGGCATAATGAGGAAATGAAGCTGCATATGCAGTCATGAGGGGCTAGATAATGAAGAACACTTGTATGTATATAAAGCTAGGGCATATGGACATTAGATAATGGGAAACTACTGATGAGTTTTTAAGTAGGGGAGTAGAATGTCCAGATTCACATTTTAGAATATTTCTGGTGGAAGAATGGAGGCTGTGAGTCTATGTAGAAAGCTCTTGTAATGTTTCAAGAATATAAGATGAGATCCTGACCTAAGGCATTAATAGTAGGACAAATTTGAGAAATACCTGAGAGGTTAATTTGTGGAGCTGGATAATTTCAATTCAGCAATAAACTGCCGCCTGATTCTCAAATGAAAATTCAAGGTAAAGAAAGTGATGACTCGCAAGTTCCTGGTTTTAGTGACTGGATGAATGATAATGTTAACTGAGAATAGAGCATTCATAAGGGTGGCAGGTTTCTTGGTTATCTGACTTTTGGTCCTCATCAATAATATGGTAGAGCTACAGTGCAGGAAACCCATCTATGCCCATCATGTTGACCTTTTGAGTCAATCATTGGCATCTTTACTTGGCTATTGAAGAGGCATCTTAAACTCGTGTCCAAACCTGAATTCTTGATTATTTCTCCCCAGGTTTGCTCCTCCCATAGTCTTCATCATTTTCCTCATTAGTAAATGACATCTCCATCTTTCAGTGGCTTAGGCTAAAAACATTTGATTCATCACGATTCCCCTCTTTCTCATTCCACAGCCAATCCTAATTCTAATTGGCTGTACCTTTCCAAAATACATACCACTTCTCATCACATCCAATGCTATTTGTTAATGCTGGTCACCTTCCCCCAGTCTTCTCTATGTATAGATTTAAAAAATAAGAATGTACTTAATGCCACTAAATTTTACACTTAAATTGCGAATTTTATGTTTACCACAAAAAAGTTTAAAAATAGATCATGTCTTCCTGAGTAAAGCTAAAGCCTGTTAAAATTCTACATGATCTGTCCTTCCACCACTCCCACCACATTGCCCCCATCTTAGAACTCATCTCTTATTACCATTTTCCGTCTTTTGTTTCCACTGCAGTGACAGTGGCCTTCCAAGCATCACCAAGTATTCTACAGACTCAGAGCATTTGTATTTGCTGTGTTTTCCGTCTGGGGCACACCTCCCCACTAAATTTCCACAGGGTAAGCTTAATCATTTTGTTCAGGTCTTTTCACTGACCAGACTGTGTATAAAATAGTGCCTCCTTTCCCTGCCCTGTTATTCCTCATATTCTGCTTTATACTATAGTTCTTCAGGTCACTCACCACCTTCTGACTTACATTTTTACTGGTTTTTGTTTAATGTCTATCCCTTTATTAGAATATAAGTTCCCTGTTTATCCTTACCACTTAGCAAAATACTTGGCACATGGAAGGTGCTCAAATATTTGATGAGTAAATTAATAATGGTGACCCATTAATACTGTTTTTTAAAGCAAACACATAAACAGAATAATTTCTAATGTAATAAATATATTGATACGTCAACTACTCTCAGCTTTCTGGAATTATCGTAAAAGTTACTTTATTTTCTCTTTTGACCATATTTATGTTTTTAAGTAATTTTTTTTGAAATTTCATTTACTCATTGTATTAATTTGACATCTTTTGTTAAGTACAGCCCCGTATTCTACAGCTGAATGAAAAATAAAGAAATAAAGAACAGGATTCCTGTATTTTAGAATCTCTAAAATTAATATTCAGAACTTCTTTTTTGAACATAAAAATATGTACTGAGATAATGTGGACTTGTTCCCAAAAGCTGAGCTAAAGCTTAAACCACTGGAAACTTCATATGTATGTATATGTATATGAAATACTGCTAAAAAATTCCTCTATTCTTACTTTGCCAAGTACAAAATAATGCAATGAAATGATTTTTATGTGTAAAATACTCTGACAAATTGTATAATAATAAATACCCCTTTTGGGGTGCAATAATATAACAGTCAATAGTGTTACATTCTAAAAAAGAAAATATTTTATCTGGGTAATTGCTTTTCAAAAGTGTATCATTTCACCAGTTAAGAAAAGAAAACCTGTGCTTTATTTAAACAGAACTCAGTCTTTTTCTTTCCTCTCCCACAATAGGTAGCTTTGGATATGTTGAATCCTCAGATTGCTTTGCCTGTTCTATACCCAAGTCTTAAACACGGCGGTATATGTGCTGTATATCTAGCAAAGTGAGTAATATGGCTATCTTCTTTGTCATGTGATTTTAAACACATTTTTATTTTGTCTTTTGTACTAGGCTAAAATGTTCATTTTGTAACTAAGTTACATGTATATGTCATCTTGTACAACTGTTAGGAAGTGACACTTGTCCCAAGTTCAGTTATATTGTTTTTTAAATCATTCTTTACATAAATAGTAATACAGGATGCATATTTCTCCTAACAATTTAGAAACACAGTTTTAAAAGTATAGTGTGAACAATAATCTTAAATTATGGTCTCAATAATTTTTTACTTAGTATTCTATGAAATTGCTTCTTATCTACCCTAACTTGCATATTTACTTTTGCCCCCCTCAATTTAACTGTGGCATTTAAATTTGGGTATGAGGTATAGTGAGCTTAAAATAAATGTAAGGTTATTATTGTAGTAGAAATCTAAAATACATTTTCCACTTTTCTGAAAGCATCACACAGGTTATTGAACTTTTAGATGGAATCCGCATCTGTGAACTTTCTCTCTCATGTGAAAAGATAAGTGAAGTCATTGTCAGAGATTGGTTGGTTTGCCTTGCAAAACAGAAAAATGGAATTTTAGCTCAAAAAGTAGAACCTAAAATCAGCACAGATTTACAGTTACATACTCAAAAGAAAATTAGAATTGAAGGTGAGATGTTTCACGAGGATGACCATGGTGAGTTTCGATTTTATTATATACAGTACTTGCAATAATAAATGGAGAACAGGTTCCTGAGTATATTGACCAATAAATTAAAAGTATTTCTCAGGGATTTATTTTTTTTCCCTTAGGAATTGAAATGTATTCTGTTAAAATCTCGAAGGGACAGAATAATGATTTTTCCTGCTTTTTATGTAAAACCTCTGATACCTTTGAAGAATTGAGCTTCTTACAATATTCACATTTAATTGTGACAAGGAAATTGGCTTATGAAATATACTTTAAATACACTAAAGAATAGCATCTCACTATGCTGATGGACAGTGACTCTAATGGGGTTGGTGGGGGGGACCTGATGAAGTGGGTAGTTTAATAACCATAATATTGCACATGTAATTGTAGATTAATGATACCAAAATAAATTTTAAAAAATGAGTTAATCAATGTATACTAAAAATATATATATACTAAAGAATATTTTTAGTTTACATTAGTGATTATTTAGAATTTAAGGAAAGGAATGAATTTAATAGGACCTGATATGCAAATAGTTAATACTTCAAAAAGCAGCTTTCAAGAAGTTGCTCAAATTCCTTAACTAAATTTAGGTCCTTGTATGTACATGTTATTTAAGTCAAAAACAAGTTTTCACATACTCATTACTTTGTGATATGGGCTTATCTATTTGGTTATAAAACTGTGTATGTTTATTATGTAATCCTTGACAAATTTTTTTCTGTAAGATAAGTGGCAAAGTGGTTGCAAAACAAATGCTAAAAAAAGTCTGAGAGGAAAAAACTTATAGTAAAGGGGAAGTAATTTGTATTTTAACAGTTTTGTGAAAAAATTATAAAATATTGTATATAGCTTATAATATATATTTTGTTGTATAACAGAAGAATCACATTCTGATTTTGCATATGGATCATTTCCCTATATTGCTAGACCTATACACTGGCAAACTGGTCATACAGGTGAGTAATGCTTTCAGCCCATATTAAATGGTATTTTCTTCTAATTATTGTAATGACCTTACTTTTTTCTTTTCTTGAATTAGCTTTTCTTGTCAAATTAAGGAAATTCAAACCACAACTTTAACTGAATACCTCAGATGACAACTGATTTGAAGATGGAAAACTACCAAAATAGAACTTTATATTACAAATCACTACTTTCCTAGATTGGTATTTTTAGCTATTACTATGATTGGTATAACTTTTACATATACTTTTGAAAAATATCAAAGCCAAAGAAAGAAGTGTAACATTTCAAAACTGCTTATATGTCCTATTTTGACATTTTGTAGTTAATGATTCCAGTTTGGTTTAGTTGACCCATTCTTCACTTCCTGTAAACCATTCCATAGATTTGTTTTTCTCCATGAAACTAGTTTTCTTTTCTTTGTTTGATTGATGGTCATTGGCTACCAAAATAAAATATGCATTTTAAGATAAATTTTAGGTATCTGTGTATTTTAATGACTTTTATGTATCTGAAAAAAATAAAGAAATTTGGGTTATAGTAAATAAAGGGGAAAACTGGTAAGAACAATGTAACCACCTTAAAAATTCTAACAGAATATGTAACGATTCTTGAATCTCTTTTAACCTTCTCAGAATCATTTTAATCATTTTGAAAGAACATCAGAATTCTGTTATTACATAATTCAAATGTTTGAAGAAATATGCTTTATATAAATATGCATTAATTAGGACTAGGGCTTACATTATTCATAGGCACCAGTTATTTAGCATTTACCATGTGCTTTACATTGTTTTAAGAATTCTGTAATGTTTTTTCATTTAATATATATAGCTAATCTTTAAGGTTATCCATATTTTAGAGTGGTTAGGTTGTTGTTTAAATACAGATGTTTTATAGGTTTTTAAGTAGTAGTGCCTGGGAAGATACGTGCTGTGATTCCTGGATTTATCCCATAAGCTAGAACTATTTAATGTATGTTTTTTAAATAATACTTTACATATTTTTTGTTATATGGAAAATGTTAACCTAAAATCTCTCCATTTTAGACTTTACTGTCTTTGGTATAACCAGACATAAAGTAATCGCACAAATATAAAACTAAAACTTATAAATGCTCCAAAGAAGTAAAAGATACTATAATAGGGGTTTTTCTCTGGTCAAGGAATTACCTGTATAAGTGACAGTTGAGTTGAGACCTGCATGTTAAGTAGGAGATAACTACATCAGGGAAAATGAGAACAGAAAAGGCCAGATGCTGGGCTTGAGTGAAAGAGACTGTAAAGACAGGTAGGGGTCAGGGATGCAGGATCTTGAAGACCTTTTAAGTAGTTTGTCATAAGAAAATGGGGTGCCACTGAAGCATGTAATGAAGTAAGGGGTAACATATTTAGATCTGTGTTTTGAAAAAAATCACTGGTTGCATTTGGAGAACCGATTTGAGTTATTAGCAGAGTAGTTTTCTAGTGACATATTTCTGTATTGTAAATATCTGAACACTCATACAATAATAATGGCTTTCTGTCATCCTGAAACAAAAGGTTTTACATTTAAACTTGAATTAATACTCTGAATACAACAGTAATGAGTAAATACTTGTTCCGTCCTATATGAGACCTGCACATCCTAAACCGGGGCTTCCATCCAGGGACAGGATGAAAGCACATTTCAATTTACAGCTCCCCTAAATCAAGCACCTCACTTTTCATCCACAGTTCCTTAAAGACCTGCTTTTTTCCCCAAGCAAACTGACTGGCTTTACTCCCTGGGCTTACTCTGATTTCCTATTGCAATATCAAAGCCTATAAAATATAGAGTGTTACTACTCTTGATATCTGCAGGGGCTAGTCTGGATAAAATATAACTGCTTGTGTTCTTCTTTCTGTAAATACCTGTTCAAACTGTGGTTGGAATTCTTTCCCAATTCACTCCTTATAACCTTTCATCAGGGACTTGGTTCTTAATGCTTTCACCACTTCTTTAATCCTTAGTAATCTGCTAGCAGTTGTGTGTGGCAGTTTATTTTCACTTTCAAAGATAGGGTTTTCAATGAATGGAACAGCAGAGCATTACTTAGGAATTCAGCTGTAGTCTAGAGTCAGACAGACCTGGGTTCATATGTCTGAACCACCACCTTAGGCAAATTAACCTAAGTCTCAGTTTTCTTATCTGCAAAATGGAGATAATAGTATTTCCCTTAGGATTGGCTGTGAATATTAAATGAAATTACAAAGGTAAAGTGCTTTAACACATTGACTGGAACATTTAAACATCTAGTAAATCTTAGGTATTATAAGAATCAAAGAGCTAGGTAACAGTTGCTGGAAAAGAGGGGAGAGATGCTAAAAGGCCAATTTTTGTCATTTAGCCTATGGTAGATCTTATTTACTTTCAAGAAGGAGTGAACCAATAAAAATTATGCTTGGAGGTGTTGCAAGGGAAAAGACTATATTGTCAAATGTGTTAGTTAAACCTGTTGCCAGGGAATGGAACAATGACTGAGGCATGACCCCTACCCTCAAATATTAAGAGTCTAGCTTCTCTTTTAGTAAAACTTCATTAGCTACTGTTAATCTCATCAGGATGTGGTAAAAATAAATAGGTGAAAGCCTAAAATAATCAGGTCTCATTATAGAATTAGAATCTTAAGAAATCTGTCAGGCCTGTCTTCAGACCAGTGAAAATCTGGAAGGCTTCATAAGAAATAAAAGGGATCACTACTGGTAGAATATCATTCTGGTTCTGTTTCAAATTGAGAAATGTCAGAGAAATACTCTACCTTTATAAATATAACTTGAAAGAAAATTATGGTGTGGTTGACCAAAGGTATTTCTAGTTCATATAATTATTTTCTAATATAACATTGTTCAAAGCCACTTAAATCTCAACAAAATTGAGATATGCAAATAAATTATGGTACTTATACCGTGTTATGACAAAAAATCAGGTTTTCAAAAACTAAATGATGATATTGGGAAATGCTTTATAACAAGGGGGAAAAGCAGGCCTATATAAAACTATGGCTCTAATTTTTTTTTAAATTGAAAATAGAAGAGTGTATGGTATTATAAAACAATAGTAATCAAAGCAGTATGATATTGCCATAAAAACAGATGAATAGTTCAAGGGAACAGAATAGAAAGCCCAGAAATAAACCCACACATACAGTCAATTAATTTATGATAAAAGCCAAAAACTGGAAATGGTTAGTCCCTCCAATAAACAGTGTTGGAAAAACTGGACAGCCACTTTCAAAAGAAGCTGGATCACTATCTTACCACTTAAACCATGCCCAAGAATCTACTCAAAGTGGATTAATCCTGAATGTAAGAACTAAAACCATAAAACTCCTAGAAGAAAACAGGTAAGCTCCTTGACACTGGTCTTGACAACAGTTTTTTCAGCTTGACAACAAAAGCAAAGCCAACAAAAAAAACAGTAGGCTACAAACAAACTTCCGTGCAGCAAAGGAAACCATCAAACAAATTAAAAGGCAGCCTACAGAACAGAGAAAATATTTGTAAACCATATATATGTGATAAGAGTTAATGTTCAAAATATATAAAGAACTCATACAGCTCAGCAGAAAAAAAAAACCATTCAAGATATTTTTCCAAAGACGACATAAAAATGGCCAAAAGGTACACAAAAAGGTACATCACTAATTATCAGGGAAATACAAATGAAAACCACAAGGAGATAAATCTCATACCTTTTAGAATGGCTATCAAAAAGACAACAAATGTTGGTGAGGATGTGGAGGAAACGGAACACTTGTACAGTCTTGGTGGTAATGTAGATTGCTACAGCCACTATGTAAAACAGTATGGAGATTCCTCCAAGTTAAAACAATTATCATGATTCAGCAATTCCACTTCTGGATATTCATTCAAAAGAAACAAAATACACTTGAAAAGATATCTGCACTCCCATGTTCATTGCAGCATTATTTACAATAGTGAAGACATGGAAATGTCCACTGATGGATGAATGGATAAAGGGAAATACATAATACATACACACACAGTGGAATATTAGCTGTAACAAAGAAGAAAATCCTGCCACTTGTGACAACATGGATGGACCTTGAGGGTACTATGCTAAGTGAAATAAGTCAGACAGAGAAAGACAAATTTGTGTGATCTCAACATGTGGAATCTAAAAAGTCCCAAACTCAGAGAAATGACAGGGTTGTCAAGGTTGGGGGGTGGGTGTGATATGAGTGAAGGCAGTCAAAAGTTACAAACTTCCAGTTACCAGATAAATCCTGGGGATATAATGTACAGCATGGTGACTGTAGTTAATGATACTGTATTGTACATTTGAGAGTTGCTAAGAGAGTGTATCTCAAAAGTTCCCATCACAAAAAAATAATTGTAATTGATGATGAATGTTAACTTATTGTGGTAATCATTCCCATTATATACACATATCAAATCACTTTGTTGTATATCTAATACTACACTACATGCCAATTATATCTTAATGTACAAGAGTATATGGAAGAAAACCAAGTTAGTCACTGATAAAACTGGATGGTGAGATTACAAGAAAATTAATTTTCTTGAAACTTATTTTGCATAAAGTAAACATTGCAAAGAAAATAGTTCAGGCTCTTAAAATACTTAACACTTAAAATTTTGAAACCCATGTTTATTAGGTGTCAATTTAACATAAGTCACATTAAAAATCTTTTAGTTTAGGTCAGTTAACGCAGAACAGATAATGACATGAAAAATAGTAACTTTGAAAAGAGAAAAACTTATAATACTAATTAACTCATATTGTGTTATACAAGTTATTCTTTACCCATGCCTGTAAAGACTGACTGTAGATCAATAAATAACTTGGATTTATTAACAACTAATTAATAGTTATTACATAAATCTAATTCTGACACATTACTAAATCATACCTTGAGAACAGCTATAAGCATGAGAAGGATCAACTATTGTGTCCATTGAGAATGAGTTGTGTGATTCCAGGGAATGTTTCTCCATCACCTCTTTATCACTGGATGAAGATGATGATGAAGACAATCCCAGTCTAACATATCTTCCTTTTTTACCACAAAGTGAACAATTTACCGGTGTGGCACTAGGTCCCCGGGGCAGTTGAACTTCATCTCTGTTGTAGTGTCTAATAGCTCCACTATGGTGCACAGAGCGTTCTCGTTGCCATATATAATGGGTTGGAGCAATGGCCATAACCTATAGTGGAAAGCTTTCTTTTAGGATTTGAATAATACTTTAAAATTAAGTACAAAAATTGTAACTCAAGAACAGCTATCTCTAATACTAGACATAAAAAGTATAAGTTACTGATGTTTGGGAGAAAAAAGCATCTCCAGATAAGTCACTAATACCTATAAAGTGATTCATTCCTTGGATCCTTAAGATAATAACTGACAAAATGTTTAAATTATTTTGAATAGAAAATAGGACTGAAAAAACTCTAGGCTTTTCAGTTCTGAATACTCTAAGTTTGGGAAAGATAATACAGTTAGCTCAAAACAACACATAATTAACTTTGGAATGTATTAGGTTGAAAATAATATTTTTAGTTGAGGATTCCAACAATGTATGTTAGGCTAATCTTAAAATGTTTGCAATTATGGCAAGGGATATAGTAAAAACACAGGTAAGTTACATAAACTCTTTATTCCTCAGTTTCCTTGTCTGTAATACAGAGAGAATAATAGTGCCAATTTTAGAGGGCTGTTGCATGAATTAGATGAAGAATTACTTATAATGAACTTAAGATTCCTCACTACACATCGGGTACTGTCCTCTAAACTCTTAGATATAAAACTGCCTTTAGAGTCAGGATAGATTTAGTTTCTCAAGCTGGTTCTGCCACTTGCTAGCTGTATGATACTGGGGAAGTTAATTTCTTTTTGAGGCTCAATTTCTTCATGTCTAAAATGGGGATACTGTCTCAGGATTGTTCTGAGGGCTAAATATGCATAAAATTCATCCCACAGTAAGCATCTGGGAAATAATGTCCATCTAAGAAGGCAGGCTAGGGAAGTGTACTTTATGCTGACTTCATGATGTCTATAATTTATAAGCAGCATGTTACTTCTAAGCAAAAATTTTTAGTAGCAGGTATCAATGGCCCTAAGCAAGTGAGAATTGTAGAATTTGAGAGCCAGATGGTGCCTTATTAATTGCCTAGACCAGTGATTTTCAAACTGCTTTGAGGAGCCCTAGGATTCACAGGTTATATTAGAGGTTCTGGGAGGGGCTAAAGGAAGACAAAGCCGGCAGACAACCTCAATTTTGAGGTTGTGTGTAAAGCTTTGTTTGGAAAGAAAGGTTTTGCTGTCAAAAATGAAAACGATCTTGATCGATTCAAGATGGCGGCATGAGAAGTGAGACAGAACTCCTTCCAAAAGTATGAAAACATAGTTAATAGAACTAATCCTAAAAGAGCAACAGGAAAGAAGGCTGCACTAGACTACATACACATGGAGAAGAGAGCAGACCTCATGAAACAGGGTAACATACTAAAGCCTTGACCTGGCAGGACTCAAGCTGTTCCCCCACCCCAGCTCACCAGCAGGAGGAAGAGAAATGGAGCAGGGAGGGGGTGGAAGCCTAGGACTGCTGAACATCCAGCCCTGGAGATCTGCTTTGGAGCACAAACCTACATTGCATGGTGCTCTGGAGATTAATAGGGTTGGAAAGCTAAGACAGGCGGAATACTTGACACACTGGGATTCCAGCCATTTGTGGAGAGGGATCCACATCCAGCCACTCTGGGACAAAGGAAAGGCAGGTGGTCTGAGAGGCTTCCTAGCAGCGAGAGGGCTGCTGAAGGGGCAGGGATTACAGAGAGCTGCTATGCAGGAGAAGGGATAGGTGGACAACGTTGTCTGGGTGCACTCTGCCCAGCAGGTTGGGAACTTTGAGGAGCTTCAGGCACTCCATTCCCCTGGCTGGCTACTCAGCTCCGAGGACCCCAACTGTGATATGCAGCCTGCTGCATCTTCCTCCTGGCCTGCAGGCACTGGCAGTCACGCCCTGGCATCAGGCCAGCAGAGGGAGGCCCCGCCTACAACAGCTACAGACGCAAAGCATAGAGGCTTACACCTGTGTACTCAGCCCACTGGCTCTGACACTGGAGAAAGGCACTGCAGACGGGATTCAGGAAACAGCTCTTTCTTGCCTCTAGGCACCAGCACTGTTCCCCTGCGACCCCCAACCTCACTCTAGGAGCTGAGCAGCTCAAGAGACTAGAGCTCCTTGGCACTAGAGGGCGCCACATAGAACTATGAAACATCAAAGAAACCTGGTTCAGCCAAAATCTCACAAATCACAAAAAAATGGCCAAATGAAACTGAACTCACCAATCTTCCTGAGAGTTCAAAATAAAAATCATAAACATGCTCATGGAGGTATAGAAAAATATTCAAGAACTCAGGAACGAATTTAAGATGGAGAGTCAATCACTAAGAAATTCCATATCTGAAATGAAACATACAATGGAGGGATTTAAAAGCAGATTAGATGTAGTAGAAGAGATGGTAAATGGAATAGAAATTAGAAGGAATACAAAGATGCTGAGGCACAGAGAGAAAAAAGGATCTCTAAGAATGAAAGAATATTGAGAGAACTATGTGACAAATCCAAATGGAACAATATTCGCATTACAGGGGTACCAGAAGAAGCAGAGAGAGAAAAAGGGATAGAAAGTGTCACTGAGGAGGTAATTGCTGAAAAATTCCCCAGTCTGGGGAAGGAGATAGTCTCTCAGGCCATGGAGGTGCACAGATGTCCCAACACAAGGGACTCAAGGAAGATAACACCAAGACATATAATAATTAAAATGGCAAAGAACAAGGATAAACACAGACCTTTAAAAGCAGCTAGAGAGAGAAAAAGATCACATACAAAGGAAAACCCATCAGGCTATCATCAGATTTCTCAACAGAAACCTTACAGGCCAGAAGGGAATGGCATGATATATTTAATGCAATGAAACAGAACAGCCTCGAACCAAGCATACTTTACCTGGGAAGGTTATCATTTAAATTTCAAAGAGAGATTAAACAATTTTCAGATAAGCAAAAGCTGAGAGAATTTACCTCCCACAAACCACCTCTACAGTGCATTTTGGAGGGACTGCTATAGATGGAAGTATTCCTAAGGCTAAATAGATGTCACCATGGGAAATAAAACCACAGCAAAGTAGAACAATTAATTACTAAGCAGATGCAAAATCAAATCAACTACTCCCAAAGTCAATCAAGGGATAGACAAAGAATACAGAATATGACACCTAAAATATTAAAAATGTAGGAGGAAGAAAAAGGAGGATAAAAAAGAACCTTTAGTTTGTGTTGATAATAGCATACTAAGTGAGTTAAATTAGACTGTTAGATAGGAAGGGAATTACCCTTTAACCTTGGTGACCGCAAATCTAAAACCTGCAATGGCAGTAAGTACATACCTATCTATAATCACCCTAAATGTAAATGGTCTGAATACACCAATCAAAAGACATAGAGTCACTGAATGGAAAAAAAGCAAGACCATTTATATGCTGCCTATAAGAGACTCACTTGAAACGCAAAGACATACACAACTGAAAGTAAAGGGATGGAAAAAATATTTCATGCAACTAATAGTGAGAAAAAAGCAGGAGTTGCAGTACTTGTATCAGACAAAATAGACTTCAAAACAAAGAAAGTAACAAGAGACAAAGAAGGACATTACGTAATGATACAGGGGTAGGTCCAACAAGAGGATGTAACCATTATAAATATCTATGCACCCAACACAGGATCACCTACATATATGAAACAAATACTAACAAAATTAAAGGGGGAAACAGAATGCAATGCATTCATTTTAGGAGACTTCAACACACCACTCACTCCAAAGGACAGATCAATGAGACAGAAAATAAAGAGACAGAGGCAACGAACAACGTATTAGAACAGATGGACCTAATGGACTTCTACAGAACACACCATCCAAAAGCAACAGGATACACATTCTTCTCAAATGCATATGGAACGTCAAGAATAGATCATATACTAGGCCACAAAAACAGCCTCAGTAAATTCAAAAAGATTAAGATTGTGTCAACCAGCTTCTCAGATCACAAAGGTATGAAACTAGAAATAAATTACACAAAGAAAATGAAAAAGCCCACAAACACATGGAGGCTTAACAACACGCTCCTAAATAATCAATGGATTGATGACCAAATAAAAACAGAAATCAAGCAATATATGGAGACAAATGACAACAATAATTCAACACTGCAAAATCTGTGGGACGCAGCGAAGGCCATGCTAAGAGGGAAGTATATTGCAATACAGGCCTATCTCAGGTAAGAATAACAATCCCAAATGAACAGTCTAAACTCACAATGAAAGAAACTAGAAAAAGAAGAACAAATGAGTCACAAAGTCAGTAGAAGGAGGGACATAATAAAGATTAGACCATAAATAAATAAAATTGAGAAGATAAAACATTAGAAAGAATCAATGAAAGCAGGAGCTGGTACTTCAAGAAAATAAACAAAATAGATAAACCCCTAGGCAGACTTATCAAGACAAAAAAAGAGTTTACACACATAAACAGAATCAGAAATGAGAAAGGAAAAATCACTATGGACACCACAGAAATACAAAGAATTGGGAGAGAATACTATGAAAAATTGTATGCTAACAAACTGGATAACCTAGAAGAAATGGACAACTTTCTAGAAAAATACAACCTTCCAAGGCTGACCCAGGAAGAAACAGAAAATCTGAAAAGGCCAATTACCAGCAACGAAATTGAACTGATAATCAAAAAACTATCTAAGAATAAAACCCCTTGCCAGATGGTTTCACTGCTGAATTTTATCAAACGTTTAGTGAAGACCTAATACCCATCCTCCTTAAAGTTTTCCAAAAAGTAGAAGAGGAGGGAATACTACCAAACTCATTCTACAAGACCAGCATCACTTTAATACTAAAACCAGGCAAAGACACTACAAAAAAAGAAAATTACAGACCAATATCCCTAATAAACATAGATGCAAAAATACTCAACAAAATATTAGCACACCGAATTCAAAAATACATCAAAAAGATCATCCATCATGATCAAGTAGGATTTATTCCAGGGATGCAAGGATGGCACAGCATTCAAAAATCCATCCACATCATCCACCACATCAACAATAAGAAGGACAAAAACCACATGATCATCTCCATAGATGCTGAAAAAGCATTTGACAAAATTCAACATCCATTTATGATAAAAACTCCCTACAAAATGAGTATAGAGAGCAAGTACCTCAACGTAATAAAGGCCATATATGAGGAACTCACAGGCAACATTATATTTAACAGCGAGAAGCTGAAACCTTTTCCTTTAAGATTGGGCACAAGACAAGGATGCCCACTCTCCCCACTTTTATTCAACATAGTTCTGGAGGTCCTAGCCACGGCAATCGCACAACACAAAGAAACAAAAGGCAACAAGATTGGCAAGGAAGAAGTTAAACTGTCCCTGTTTGCAGATAACATGATATTGCACATAAAAAAACCCCTGAAGAATCCACTACAAAACTACTAGATCTAATATCTGAATTCAGCAAAGTTGCAGGATACAAAATTAATACACAAAAATCTGTTGCACTCCTATACACTAAGGATGAACTAGCAGAAAGAGAAATCAGGAAAACAATTCCATTCACAATTGCATCAAAAAGAATAAAATACCTGGAAATAAATCTAACGAAGGAAGTGAAAGACCTATACTCTGAAATACTACAAGACACGCATGAGAGAAATTACAGAAGATACCAATAAATGGAAACACATTCCATGCTCATAGATAGGAAGAATTAATATTGTCAAAATGGCCATCTTGCCTAAAGCAATCTACAGATTCAATGCAATCCCTATCAAAATACCAATGGCATTCTTCAACAAACTAGAGCAAATCGTTTAGTTCTGAAATTCATATGGAACGACAAAAGACCCCAAATAGCTAAAGCAATCCTGAGAAGGAAGAAAGCTGGGGAAATTATGCTTTCCAACTTCAAGCTCTACTATAAAGCCACAGTAATCAAGACAATTTGGTACTGACACAAGAACAGACCCGTAGACCAATGGAACAGACCAGAGAGTCCAGATATAAACTCAAGCATATATAGTCAATTATTATACAATCAAGGAGCCATGGACATATAACGGAGAAATGACAGCCTCTTCAACAACTGATGTTGGCAAAACTGGACAGATACCGGCAAGAGAAAAAGACTGGATTATTGTCTAACCCCATACACAAAAGTAAACTCGAAATGGATCAAAGACCTGTATGTAAGTCATGAAACCATGAAACTCTTAGAAGACAACATAGGCAAAAATCTCCTGAATATACATATGAGCAACTTTTCCCTGAACACATCTCCTCAGGCAAGGGAAACAAAATAAAAAATGGACAAATGGGACTACATCAAGCTGAAAAGCTTCTGTACAGCAAAGGACACCATCAGCAGAACAAAAAGGCATCCTACAGTATGGGAGAATATATTTGTAAATGTCATATCCGACAAGGGGTTAACATCCAAAATATATAAAGAACTCACACGCCTCAACACTCAAAAAGCAAATAACCATGTGAAAAAATGGGTGGAGGATATGAACAGGCACTTCTCCAAAGAAGAAATTCAGATGGCCAACAGGCACTTGAAAAGATGGTCCACATCACTAATTATCAGGGAAATGCAAATTAAAACCACAATGAGATATCACCTCACACCAATAAGGATGGCCAACATAGGAAAGACTAGGAACAACAAATGCTGGCGAGGATGCAGAGAAAGGGGAACCCTCCTAACACTGCTGGTGGGAATGTAAACTAGTTCAACTACTGTGGAAAGCAATATGGAGGTTCCTCAAAAAACTAAAAATAGAAATACCATTTGACCCAGGAATTCCACTCCTAGGAATTTACCCAAAGAAAACAACTTCTCAGATTCAAAAAGACATATGCACCCCTATGTTTATCACAGCATAACTATAGTCAAGTTTACAATAGTCAAGATATGGAAGCAACCTACATGTCCATCAGTAGATGAATGGATAAAGAAGAGGTGGTACATATACACAATGGAATACTATTCAGCCATAAGAAAGAAACAAATCCTACCATTTGCAACAACATGGATGGAGCTAGAGGGTATTATGCTCAGTGAATAAGTCAGGCAGAGAAACACAAATACCAAATGATTTCCCTCATTTGTGGCGTATAACAACAAAACATAACTGAAGGAACAAAATAGTAGCAAACTCACAGACTCCAAGAAGGGACTAGTGGTTACCAAAGGGGAGGGTGGTTGGGGAGGGAGGGAGAAGGGGATTGAGGGAGAAGGGGATTGAGGGTTATTATGATTAATACACATGGTGTGGGGGGAAACATGGGGAAGATAGTGTAGCACAGAAAAGACAGGTAGTGAATCTGTGGCATCTTACTACACTGATGGACAGTGACTGCAATGGGGCATGGGGGGGACTTCGTAATATGGGTGAATGTAGTAAACACATTGTTTTTCATGTGAAACTTTCATAAGAGTGTATATCAAAAATACCTTAATAAGTGAAGTTGTTAAAAAAAGAAGACAAAGTTTATATATATGAAGTATTTTCAAATCTTACCTCCTCACAGCATCTCCTACTTACAATAGCTCTATAGTCAATTCTATCCCAGAGTTGGTCCCTTAACTTTAAGAAATTAGGGAACAATTTTCTCCAATTTTTTCCTAAAGCCCATGGAAAAATTTCATATTTGGGTTCTTCTTCATCTTCTTCAACTGTATTAGCCAGATACCTAACAAAGAAGACCAACAACTCAAAAAAGAAATCGGTAAAGGATAGGAATGGCAGTTCACACAAACTAAAATACAAATTGCTTAGAAACACATAAAAGATGTTCAACCTTACTCATAATTAAAGAAATGTAGATAAAAAATGGAGATACAGTGAATTGTACCCTATTGAAATCTGGATATATTTGTATTCCTATAAATCTTGAGCTTTGTTCTGGGATGTAGTTAAGTTACTTGGAGGCAGTCTGATCCTTTAAGGTCTTGCTTTTATCGTGGATCCGGAGCAATGTTAGTCTTGGACTAATTATTCCCCACTACTGCAGCAAGACATTCCTGAGTATTCTATTCAATATCCTGTGAATTATGAATTTTTTCAGTCTGGCAGGGAACAGGCACTATTTCCAGTGATGGGTGAATGTTAGGCACCATATTTCTTATGGTCTTTCCCCATACTCAGGGAGTTTCTTTATACGCTTATGGAAATAAGTATCCTGCCAAATACTTGAGGGGGGATCAGCCATGCACTGAAGCAGGAAAACATGATCCATAATTAGAATCATCAAACAATCAAAACTGACACACATGGTAGAAGTAACAGATGAGGACATATAATTATTCCAGATGTTCAGTAAGATAAGTAGACACACTGAAAGTGCACTTATAGAGATGAAAACTACCTGTACAATGAAAAACACACTGGGATTAATAGCATATTAAATATTGCAGAAGAAACGGTCTCTGTATTGAAGACATAATAATATAAACTATCTAACATGAAACACACAGAGAAAGAGCATCAGTGAGCTGAGAGAATTACAAGATTACAGTATAGGTAACACTGATGTCCCTAAAGGCTGGTTAGTGCATAGAAAAAATACTTAAAGAAATAATGACTGAAAAATTTCAAAAGTTTATGAAAACTATACACCCACAAAGAAGCTCAAAGACCCCAAAGCACAAAACATGAAAAAAATTACACCAAGACATGTCATAATGAAACTTCTCAGAACAGATGATACAGAGAAAATCTTAAAAGAAGTCAGAGGGAAAAAAAGACATATTAGAAAACACAGGAACAGGGGAAAGGATGGAGCAGATTTCCTATTGGAAATGATGCAAGCCCCATAGTTGACTTTACAAGAAAAATGGGCAACTTAGAGTAAAAAAACTTACAAAGCACATAAAGGAACAAGGCATCATGAAAAGAAAGAGACCCTCAAGTTTGAAGATACTGGAGTTAATAGACAAATAGCAAAGAAAAAGATGTCTTAAAAACAATCAGAAAGGAAGTCAAATGGTTCCAAGGAGAAAGTTTGAGAAGTAAGAAGGAATAGTAAGCAAACATATAAATATGTGGGGAAACCTAAACAAATGTTGAATGTATAAAATTATGTCTGTTTGGAGGGAATCAGGTAGAACTACACAATTGCAAAAACGAGAATATAAATTGGGGAGTGATAAAGTAAAAATTATTAAGTTTCCTGTGATTAAAAAAATTGGGTAATTGCTAAAAGAATAAATATAGAGTGCATAATTTCCAAACAAGTAGAGGAAAAAAGAGTGCTAAAAATTAAAATTTAAAAATCTCAGTTGAATTCAAGATGCTAGCTTTACCGCGTCCGGGTTAGTCGGCTGAGGCGTTAGGGGATGGGGAGGAGGGTGCAGGGCAAGCCAAAGGGAGAAGGATTGGAGGCAACATTTTGCAAGAATATGGTGGCGTGAGCAGGGCGGCAGAAATTTCCTCCCCAAACTATATAAATCTACAAAAATACAGCAAATACAACTATTCCTAAAAGAGAGACCAGAATACACAGGAAAGCGCACAGCTTACACAACTACACCCGAGAGGACTCGGCACCCCGTGAGGCGGGTAAGATACGGAGCCGTGACCGGTGGGACCCGGGCACTCACCCACCCCAGTGCCCCGGCAGGAGGAGAGGATCCAGAGCCAGGAGGGAGTGGAAGAACAGGCCCACGAAATAACCAGCCCCGGTGATGTGCACCGGGAGCACTGACATACATCACGCGGTGCATCGGACACTGGAGAGGCAGAAGGTGCAGATTTTGAGCTGGGAATGCACCCGGGTCCGTGCAGCCAGCGCCCCGGGACAAAAGAAAAGCGCACGCTGTTTATAGCGGTCTTACAGGGGGCCCAGCGAGGGAACACCATCGCCCCAGCACGCTCAGCCCAGCAGGCTGGGAGTCCTGAGGAATTTTGGACCCCTTGGCAGGTGACTGAGAAAACGTAGCAGCCACACTAAAACTTTATACAGAGAACAACAGTCTCCCATCTGTTCCCGCCCCAGCCAGAGCTACAAAGAGCGGCACGGACACGGCTGTGGAATAGTGGAGCAACAGCGACACCTACAGCATCCTTAAAGAATCCACTCCGGGTGGGCGTTTTTTTTCCTTTTCTTTTTTCTTTCTTTTCTTTCTTTCTTCTTTTTCTCTTTTCTTTCTCTTCCTGCTTTTTGCTTGTTTGTTTTGGTTTGTTTTGTTTTTTCTTGTTTTTTTTTTTAAGTCTTAAAGAGCCCAGATGACATATGTGGCACATACCAGCGACCACTTCTATCGACATGAAAAGACAGAGGAATATGGTACAGACAGAAAATCACCCAGACCCAGACAACACCTGAGAGGGAACATGAAGGGATAGAAATGTAGAATCTTCCTGAAAAAGAATTCAGAATAAAACTCATAACCATGCTGATGGATCTACAGAGAAATATGCAAGAGCTGAGATAGGGAGTGAGGGAAGTCAGAAAAGACAATGCAGAAACGAGACAAACCATCGATGGGCTGAGCAGCAGAATGGATGAGATGCAAGAGACTGTTAATGGAATAGAAATCAGAGAACAGGAATACAGAGCAGCTGAGGCAGAGAGAGATAAAAGGATCTCTAGGAATGAAAGAATATTAAGAGAACTGTGTGACCAATCCAAACGGAACAATATTCGCATTATAGGAGTACCAGAGGAAGAAGAGAGAGAAAAAGGCATAGAAAGTGTCTTTGAAGAAGTAATTGCTGAAAACTTCCCCATGCTGGGGAAGGAAATAGCCTCGCAGTCCATGGAAGCCCAGACATCTCCTAACACAAGGGACCCCAGGAAGACAACACCAAGACACATAATAATTAAAATGGCAAAGATCAAAGATAAGGACAGAGTATTAAAAGCAGCTAGAGAAAGAAAAAAGATCACCTTCAAAGGAAAACCCATGAGACTATCATCAGACTTCGCAACAGAAACCTTACAGGCTAGAAGACAATGGCATGATATATTCAAGGTAATGAAACAGAAGGGCCTCGAAACAAGAATACTGTATCCACCATGATTATCATTTAAATATGATGGAGGAATTAAACAATTTCCAGACAAGCAAAAGCTGAGAGAATTTGCCTCCCATAAACCACCTCTACAGGACATCTTAAAGGAACTGCTCTACAGGGAAGCACTGCTAAGGGTAAAAATATGTCACCAGAGAAAATAAAATCATAGCAAACAAAGCAGACCATTCAAATACTACCTAAAGGCAAAGAATAAAACACCTAGTGTATAAAGAATGGAGAAGGAAGAATAAGAAGGGAGAGAAATAAACATCAGACTGTGTTTACAATAACTTAACAAGAAAGTTAAGTTAGATTGTTAGATAGTTAAGAAGAAACCTCTGAACCTTTGTTAACCATGAATCTAAAGCCAGCAATGGCAATAAGTACATATCTATCGATAACCACCCTAAATGTAAATAGACTGAATGCACCAATCAAAAGACAAAGAGTAACAGAATGGATAAAAAAGCAAGACCCATCTATATGCTGCCTGCAAGAAACTCACCTCAAACCCAAAGATATACACAGCCTAAAAGTGAAGGGATGGAAAAAGATATTTCATGCAAACAAGGAGGAGAAAAAAGCAGGTGTTGCAGTACTTGTATCAGACAAAACAGACTTCAAAACGAAGAAAGTAGCAAGAGATAAAGAAGGACATTAAATAACGATAAAGGGGTCAATCCAACAAGAAGATATAACCATTATAAATATATATGCACCCAACACAGGAGTACCGGCATATGTGAAACAAATACTAAGAGAATTAAAGGAGGAAATAGACAGCAATGCATTCATTTTAGGTGACTTCAACACACCACTCACTCCAAAGGACAGATCAACCAGACAGAAAATAAGTAAAGACACAGAGGCACTGAACAACACACTAGAACAGATGGACCTAACAGACATCTACAGAACACTACACCCAAAAGCAACAGGATACACATTCTTCTCAAGTGCACATGGATTATTTTCCAGAATAGACCACATACTATGCCACAAAAAGAACCTCAGTAAAGTCGAAAATACTGAAATTCTCCCAACCAACTTCTAAGATCATAAAGGTATAAAACTAGAATTAAACTTTAGAAAGAAAACAAAAAGGCTCACAAATACATGGAGACTTAACAACATTCTCCTAATTAATCAATGGGTTAATGACCAAACCAAAACAGAAATAAAAGAGTATATGGAGACAAATGACAGCAACAACACAAAGCCACAACTTCAGTGGGATGCAGCAAAGGCAGTTCTAAGAGGAAAGTATATTGCAATCGAGGCCTATCTAAAGAAAGAAGAACATTCCCAAATGAACAGACTAAAGACACAATTACTGAAATTGGAAAAAGAAGAACAAATGAGGTCCAAAGTCACCAGAAGGAGGGACATAATAAAGATCAGAGAAGAAATAAATAAAATTGAGAAAATAAAACAATAGAAAAAATCAATGAAACCAAGAGCTGGTTCTTTGAAAAAATAAACAAAATACATAAACCCCTAGCCAGACTCATTATGAGAAAAAGAGAATCTACACACATAAGCAGAATCAGAAATGAGAAAAGAAAAATCACGACAGACCACACAGAAATACAAAGAATTATAAGAGAATATTATGAGAATCTATATGCTAACAAGCTGGAAAACCAAGAAGAAATGGACAACTTCTTAGAAAAATACAACCGTCCAAAACTGACCAAACAAGAAACAGAAAAACTAAACAGACCAATCACCAGCAATGAAATTGAAGCGGTAATAAAAAACTATGCAAGAACAAAACCCCCGGACCAGACGTATTCACCTCTGAATTCTACCAGACATATAGAGAAGAAATAACACCGATTCTCCTTAAAGTTTTCCAAAAAATAGAAGAGGAGGGAATACTTCCAAACTCATTCTATGAAGCCAGCATCACTCTAATACCAAAACCTGGCAAAGACCTCACCAAAAAAGAAAATTACAGAACAATATCCCTGATGAACATGGATGCAAAAATACTCAACAAAATATTAGCAAACCGAATTCAAAAATACATCAAGAGGATCATACACCATGATCAAGTGGGATTCATCCCAGGGATGCAAGGATGGTACAACATTCGAAAATCCATCAACATTATCCACCACATCAACAAAAAGAAGAACAAAAACCACATGATCATCTCATAGATGCTGAAAAAGCATTTGACAAAATTCAGCATCCATTCATGATTAAAACTCTCAACAAAATGGGTACAGGGGGCAAGTACCTCAACATCATAAAGGCCATATATGACAAACCCACAGCTAACATCTTACTTAACGGCGAAAAGCTGAAAGCTTTTCATCTAAGATCGGGAACAAAACAGGGATGCCCACTCTCTGCACTGTTATTCAACATAGTACTGGAGGTCCTAGCCACAGCAATCAGACAAAACAAAGACATACAAGGCACCCAGATTGGTAAAGAAGAAGTCAAATTGTCACTATTTGCCGATGACATGATACTGTACATAAAATCCCTAAAGACTCCACT
Organism: Smutsia gigantea; assembly: GCA_032199065.1. Lineage (NCBI taxonomy): Eukaryota > Metazoa > Chordata > Mammalia > Pholidota > Manidae > Smutsia > Smutsia gigantea. The sequence continues at coordinate 98,528 of JAVSCE010014388.1, read as the reverse complement.
CCAAAACTACTAGAACTAATATCTGAATTCAGCAAGATACAAAATTAACACACAGAAATCTGTTGCTTTCCTATACACTAACGATGAACTAACAGAAAGAGAAATCAGAAAAACAATTCCATTCACAAATGCATCAAAAAGAATAAAATACCTAGGAATAAACCTAACGAAGGAAGTGAAAGACCTGTACTCTGAAAACTACAAGACACTCCTAAGAGAAATTAAAGAGGACACTAACAAATGGAAACTCATCCCATGCTCTTGGCTAGGAAGAATAAATATTGTCAAAATGGATATACTACCTAAAGCAATATAGAGATTCAATGCAATCCCTATCAAAATACCAGCAGCTTTCTTCAATGAACTGGAACAAATAATTCTAAAATTCATATGGAACCACAAAAGACCCCGAGTAGCCAAAGCAATCCTGAGAAGGAGGAATAAAACAGGGTGAATTATGCTCCCTGACTTCAAGCTCTACTACAAAGCCACAGTAATCAAGACAATTTGGTATTGGCACAAAATAGACCCACAAACCAGTGGAACAGAATAGGAAATCCAAACATTAACCCAAACTTATACAGTCAATTAATATTTGATAAGGGAGCCTTGGATATACATTGGGGAGATGATGGCCTCTTCAGCAGCTGGTGTTGGAAAACCTGGACAGCTACATGTAAGAGAATGAAACTGGATTACTGTCTAACTCCATACACAAAGGTAGACTCAAGATGGATCAAAGACCTGAATATAAGTCATGAAACCATAAAACTCTTAGAAAAAAATATAGGCAAAAATCTCTTGGACATAAACATGAGCGACTTCTTCATGAACATATCTCCCGGGCAAGGGAAACAAAAGCAAAAATGAACAAGTGGGACTATATCAGCTGAAAAGCTTCTGTACAGCAAAGGACACCATCAGTAGAACAAAAAGACATCCTACAGTATGGGAGAATATATTCATAAATGATGTATCCGATAAGGGGTTGACATCCAAAATATATAAAGAACTCATGCACCTCAACAAACAAAAAGCAAACAACAACAAACATTGGTGAGGATGTGGAGAAAAGGGAACGCTCCTACACTGCTGGTGGGAATGCAAATTAGTTCAACCATTGTGGAAAGCAGTATGGAGGTTCCTCAAAAAAAATAGAAATACCATTTGACCCAGGAATTCCACTCCTAGAAATTTACCCTAAGAATGCAGCAGCCCAGTTTGAAAAAGACAGATGCACCCCTATGTTTATCGCAGCACTATTTACAATAGCCAAGAAATGGAAGCAACCAAAGTGTCCATCAGTAGATGAATGGATAAAGAAGAGGTGGTACATGTACACAATGGGATATTATACAGCCATAAGAAGAAAACAAATCCTACCATTTGCAGCAATATGGATGGAGCTAGAGGGTATTATGCTCAGTGAAATAAGCCAAGCCGAAGAAGACAAGTACCAAATGATTTCACTCATATGTGGAGTATAAGAACTAAGAAAAAAACTGAAGGAGCAAAACAGCAGCAGACTCACAGAACCCAAGAACGGACTAATAGTTACCAAAGGGAAAGGGACTGGGGAGGATGGGTGGGGAGGGAGGGACAAGGGGGAAAAAGGGGCATTACGATTAGCAGACGTAATGTTGGGGGGGCACGGGGAGGGCTGTACAACTCAGAGACGACAAGTAGTGACTCTATAGCATCTCAGTATGCTGATGGACCGTGAGTGTAATGGGGTTGGTGGGGGGACCTGATGAAGGGGGTAGTTTAATCACCATAATATTGCACATGTAATTGTAGATTAATGATACCAAAATAAACTACTAAAAAAAAAGAATTGAAGATGCTGGCGTGAGAGGTAAGACAGAGAGCTCCTCTCAAAACCACAAAAAGTACAAAAATATAGTTAATTAATACAACTAACCTTAAAACAGCAACAAGAAAGAAGGCTGAACCACACTGCAAACAGACCTCATGAAACAGGGCACCACTTATGCTCCCCTACAACCCCCAACCTCACTCTAGGGGCTGAGCAGCTCCAGACACTGGAGTTTCTGTGCAATAGTGGGCACAACACAGAAATATGAAACGACAAAAGAACAGGTTCAGACCGAAATGTCACAAACACCAGAAAGAGGGCCAAATGAAACTGAACTCACCAATCTTCCTGAAAGAGAGTTCAAAATAAAAATTATAAACATGCTTATGGAGGTACAGAAAAATATTCAAGAACTCAGGAATGAATTTAAGTTGGAGATCCAATCATTTAGAAATTCCATATCTGAAATGAAACAAACAATGGAGGGATTTAAAAGCAGATTAGATGTACTAGAAGAGACGGTAAATGGAATAGAAATTAGAGAAGAGGAATACAAAGAAGCTGAGGCACAGAGGGAAAAAAGGATCTCTAAGAATGAAAGAATATTAAAAGAGAACTGTGTGACAAATCCAAATGAAACAATATTCACATTATACAGGTACCAGAAGAAGAAGAGAGAAACAGGGATAGAAAGTGTCATTGAGGAGGTAATTGCTGAAAAAATTCCCTATACGGGGAAGAAGATAGTCTCTCAAGCCATGGAGGTGCACAGATGTCCCAACAAAAGTGACCCAAGGAAGACAACATCAAGACATATAATAATTAAAATGGCAAAGATCAAGGATAAAGACAGCCCTTTAAAAGCAGCTAGAGAGAGAAAAAGATCACAAACAAAGGAAAACCCATCAGGCTATCATCAGACTTCTCAACAGAAACCTTACAGGCAAGAAGGGAGTGGCATGATATATTTAATGCAATGAAGCAGAAGGGCCTTGAACCAAGAATACTTTACCTGGGAAGGTTATCATTTAAATTTGAAGGAGGGATTAAACAATTTTCAGATAAGCAAAAGCTGAGAGAATTTCCCTCCCACAAAGCACCTCTACAGTGCATTTTGGAGGGACTCCTAAAGATGGAAGTATTCCTAAGACTAAATAGATGTCACCCAAGGGAAGACAAAGAGTACAGAATATGATTCATAACATACAAAGAATGGAGGAGGAAGAAAAAGGAGGGGAAAAAAAAAAGAACCTTTAGAATGTGTTTGTAATAGTATACAAAGTAAGTTAAATTAGACTCTTAGATAGTAAGGGAATTGCCCTTGAACCTTTGGTAACCATGAATCTAAAGCCTGCAATAGCAATAAGTACATACCTATCGATAATCACCCTAAATGTAAATGGTCTGAATGCACCAATTAAAAGACATAGTTACTGAATGGATAAAAAAACAAGACCTACCTATATGCTGCCAACAAGAGACTCCAAACCCAAAGACAAACACAGACTGAAAGTAAAGGGATGGAGAAAGATATTTCACGCAACTAATAGTGAGAAAAAAGCAGGAGTTACAGTACTTGTATCAGACAAAACAGACTTCAAAACAAAGAAAGTAACAAGAGAAAAGGACATTACGTAATGATAAAAGGGTCAGTCCAACAAGAGGATATAACTATTATAAATATCTATGCACCCAACACAGGATCATCTAAATATGTGAAACAAATCCTAACAGAATTAACAGGGGAAATAGAATCCAATGCATTCATTTTGGAAACTTCAACACACCACTCTCTCCAAAGGACGGATCAACCAGACAGAAAATAAGTAAAGAGACAGAGGCACTGAACAACATATTAGAACACATGGACCTAATGGACATCTACAGAAGACTCCATCCAAAAGCAACAGGATACACATTCTTCTCAAGTGCACATGAAACATTTTCAAGAACAGATCATATATTAGGCCACAAAAAGAACCTCAGTAATTCAAAAATATTGAAATTGTACCAACCAGCTTCTCAGATCACAAAGGTATGAAACTAGAAATAAATTACACAAAGAAAACAAAAAAGCCCACAAACACATGGAGGCTTAATAACATGCTCCTAAATAATCAATGGATCAATGACCAAATAAAAACAGAGATCAAGCAATATATGGAGACAAATGACAACAAGAATTCAACACCGCAAAATCTGTGGCATGCAGCGAAGGCCATGCTGAGAGGGAAATATATTGCAATACAGGCCTACCTCAGGAAAGAAGAACAATCCCAAATGAACAGTCTAAACTCACAATTAATGAAACTAGAAAAGGAAGAACAAATGAGGCCCAAAGTCAGTAGAAGGAGGGACAAAATAAAGATTAAAGCAGAAATAAATAAAATTGAGAAGAATAAAACAATAGAAAGAATCAATGAAAGCAGGAGCTGGTTCTTTGAGAAAATAAACAAAAGGGATAAAACCCTAAACAGACTTACCAAGAAAAAAAGAGAGTCTACACACATAAACAGAATCAGAAATGAGAAAGGGAAAATTACTACAGACACCACAGAAATACAAAGAATTAGGAGAGAATACTATGAAAAATTATATGGTAACACACTGGATGACCTAGAAGAAATGGACAACTTTCTAGAAAAATACAACCTTCCAAGACTGACCTAGTAAGAAACAGAAAATCTGAATAGACCAATTACCAGCAAAGAAATTGAATTGGTAATCAAAAAACTACCTAAGAACAAAACCCCTTGCCAGATGGTTTCACTGCTGAATTTTATCAAACATTTAGTGAAGACCTAATACCCATCCATCCTCCTTAAAGTTTTTCAAAAAGTAGAAAAGGAGAGAATACTCCTAAACTCATTCTATGAGACCAACATCACTCTAATACCAAAACCAGGCAGACACCATAAAAAAAGAAAATTACAGACCAATATCCCTGAAGAACATAGATGCAAAAATACTCAACAAAATATTAGCAAACTGAATTCAAAAATACATCGAAAAGATCATCCACCATGATCAAGTGGGATTCATCCCAGGGATGCAAGAAAATCCATCAACATCATCCTCTAGATTAACAAAAAGGAAAAAAACCACATGATCATCTCTATAGAGGCTGAAAAACCATTCGACAAAATTCAACATCCATTCATGATAAAAACTCTCAACAAAATGGGTATAGAGGGTAAGCACCTCAGCATAATAAAGGCCACATATGACAAACCCACAGCCAACATTATACTTAACAGCGACAAGCTGAAAAATTTTCCTTTAAGATTGGAAACAAGACAAGGATGCCCACTCTCCCCACTTTTATTCAACATAGTTCTGGAGGTCCTAGCCATGGCAATCAGACAATACAAAGAAATAAAAGGAATCCAGATTGGCAAGGAAGAAGTTAAACTGTCCCTGATCACAGATGACATGATATTGTACATAAAAAACCCAAAAGAGTCCACTCCTAAACTATTAGATCTTATATCTGAATTCAGCAAAGTTGTGGGATACAAAGTTAATACACAGAAATCTGTTGCATTCCTATACACTAAGGATGAACTAGCAGAAAGAGAAATCAGGAAAACAATTCCATTCACAATCGCATTCAAATGAATAAAATACCTAGGAATAAACCTAACGAAGGAAGTGAAAGACCTGTAACCTGAAAACTACAAGACACTCTTAAGAGAAATTAAAGAGGACACTAATAAATGGAAATTCATCCCATGCTCTTGGCTAGGAAGAATTAATATTTTCAAAACGGCCATCCTGCTTAAAGCAATCTACAGATTCAATGCACTCCCATTCAAAATACCTATAGCATTCTTCAATGAACTAGAGCATACAGTTCTAAAATTCATATGGAACCACAAAAGACCCCGAAAAGCCAAAGCAATCCTGAGAAGGAAGAATAAAGCAGGGGGAATTACGCTCCCTGACTTCAAGCTCTACTACAAAGCCACAGTAATCAAGACAATTTGGTACTGACACAAGAACAGACCCATAGACCAGTGGAACAGAATAGAGAGCCCAGATATAAAGCCAAGCATATATGGTCAATTAATATACGAGAAAGGAGCCATGGATATACAATGGGAAATGACAGCCTCTTCAACAGCTGGTGTTGGCAAAACTGGACAGCTACATGTAAGAGAATGAAACTGAATTACTGTCTAACCCCATACACAAAAGTAAACTCAGAATGGATGAAAGACCTGAATATAAGGCATGAAAGGATAAAACTCTTAGAAAAAAATATAGGCAAAAATCTCTTGGACATAAACATGAGTGACTTCTTCATGAACATATCTCCCCAGGCAAGGGAAACAAAAGCAAAAATGAATAAATGGGACTATATCAAACTAAAAACTTCTGTACAGCAAAGGATACCATCAGTAGAACAAAAAGACATCCTACAGTATGGAAGACTATATTCATAAATGACATATCTGATAAGGGGTTGACATCCAAAATATATAAAGAGCTCACGCACCTCAAGAAACAAAAAGCAAATAAGCCAATTAAAAAATGGGCAGAGGAGCTGAACAGAAACTTCTCCAAAGAAGAAATTCAGATGGCCAACCGGCACATGAAAAGATGCTTCACATCACTAGTCATCAGAGAAATGCAAATTAAAACCACAATGAGATATCACCTCACACCAGTTAAGATGGCCACCATCCAAAAGACAAACAAGAACATGTTGGCAAGGATGTGGAGAAAGGGGAACCCTCCTACACTGCTGGTGGGAATGTACATTAATACAGCCATTGTGGAAAGTAGTATGGAGTTTCCTCAAAAAACTCAATATAGAAATACCATTTGACCCAGGAATTCCACTCATAGGAATTTACCCTAATAATGCAGCAGCCCAGTTTGAAAAAGACAGATGTACCCCTATGTTTATTGCAGCACTATTTACTATAGCCAAGAAATGGAAGCAACCTAAGTATCCATCAGTAGATGAATGGATAAAGAAGATGTGGTATGTATACACAATGGAATATTATTCAGCCATAAGAAGAAAGCAAATCCTACCATTTGCAACAACTGGACGGAGCTAGAGGGTATTATGCTCAGTGAAATAAGCCAGGCAGAGAAAGACAAATATCAAATGATTTCACTCATCTGTGGAGTATAATAACAAAGCAAAAACTGAAGGAACGAAACAGCAGCCGACTCACAGAACCCAAGAATGGACTAACAGTTACCAAAGGGAAAGTGACTGGGGAAGATGAGTGGGAAGGGAGGGATAAGGGGGAAAACGGGCTATTACAATTAGCACACATAATGTAGCGGGGGTGGGGTGGGGTGGGGTGATACTGGGAAGGCAGTATAACACAGAGAAGACAAGTAGTGATTCTGTAACATCCTACTACGCTGATGGACAGTGACTGCAATGGGGTATGTGGTGGAGACTTGATAATAGGCGGAGTCTAGTAATCATAATGTTGCTCATGTTATTGTATATTAATAATAGCAAAAATAAATCTCAACAAAAAGCAGATGAAAATGGAGGGGAAAGAAGAAACAGAAAAAGTGGGACACAATCAATGTACATAACAGGGTGGTAGAAAAAAATGCAAATATATAAACAATATTATTCTGCAGTGAAAATGAACCATACCTACATGTATCAATATAAATTAATCTCAGATTCATAGTATCCTAAAGGAAAAGAAGGAATACAGAATAGTACACATGATTTTTTATACAGCTCAAAAACAGGAAAAACAAAACAACATACTTTTTAGAGGTATATAAAGAGAATAAGAAAAGCAAGAAAGCAAGACAATTATTATATTTGGAAGGGAGGGGACTTTAATTGGGGAACTGGGTACTGTAACCTTCTAAGATTCTGGCAATGTTCTCTGCGTCATGGGTACATGGGTATTTGTTTTGCTTTTATTTTATTTCACATACACGCACTCCATTCTTTTGTAGATATTTCACATTTAAAATTTTATATGGCACAGGAGTATATAGTATGCTACTATTCATGTAATATACACGAGTTCATGTATAGATAATTATTTCTAGACAGATACAATGAAACTTTAATTGTCCTTGAGGAGGGATGCCAAGATATGAGGAAGACTTACTTTTTAATTGTATACACTCACGTATTTTTAAAAATCATGTATATATTTAGTTACATTAATATAAATGAAGGCCTACATAATACTTTTCCTTCCTAAATTTAATATTACCTTATCTTAAAGTACCTCATTGTTAAACCCGTTCAGTTATACAAGTCAAATCATGTTCTCTGTCAAATTATGTAATTTCTTACTTTAGTATCCTCATAGTTCTTAGTAAAGGGTAAACAGAGCTGGTAGTTGGCCCTTTTTGTGTGTGCTAAGTGAAACATGGAAAATCTATAATGTACTATGGTATCAGGACTACATCATGATTCTATTCTATATTAATAATTTTTCAGGCTTAATATGATGAAATATTTATAGTATACATGTAAATTTTCCTGAAGCAGAGTACATTTCTTTTTCATAATAGTTAATTATGTTTATTCAAATAAAGAATTAAGAATGTTCTATATGTTAGTCACTGAAGGATGCAGATAAATAAGATACATGTTCCTTGCCCTTAAGGAGCCTATGGTCAAGTAGAAGAGGCAACGAAGTATAAAACAAGTAACTGTAAAAGAGCATATGGCACATGATAATAGAAGTATTATAAGATTATATAGAAAGGAAAAGAACTTGAGTAACACTGTTTGAGAAAATATTTAATGAGAACAACTATTTAGTGGGAAGAACACCCTTGAATAAGACTAAATGAAAAGTATGTTTAGATACAAAACAGAAATTCTAATTCATATTATTTTTAATATGGAGCTTGTAATACAACATGCAATGCAACCTCACTACATAGGATAAGCTGACAGTGCTTTACTGGTAATAACTACCAAAAAAATACAAATCCAATTTCAGGCATCTACTAAGATTTAAACTAAAGCTTCTTTTGATTTGTTTGTAATTTTTAGGTGAGGTAAAAATTATAAGATAGATATTGTATCAACACACTTAGATAATACAATACTAAGAGATATGTAAACAGCAATATACCTTAGTGGTCAATGGCTGAATCTGGCTATTGGCAAGTCACACCTGAATTTGCCTCTCAGCTCTATTGCTTACTAACTTTTGTGATCTTGGAAAGTGCTTAATCTTCCCAAGTCTCAATTTCCCCATCTATAAAATTGAGATAATTTAAAAATACATCTCACAGGGAAGAAATGAGCTTATAAAAAATGAGCTTTGGTGTGCCTTGAACATAATCAATCATATTAGCTAGTACTATTATATTCCCCAAGTTAGCAATCAACACCAAATTTTATATTGAGTGCATTTTTCTCTATGCATGGTGAAATATGTCTCTTAAATACATGCAGAAATCAGTTTCTTTCAGTCCTATTTCTTGAATCACTCTGATTCTGAATTAAACAGACTAAGTGAAAAATTATTCTTCAGTGCTAAAAGCTGTGTGGTATTTAACTTAAGCATTTTTATATGTAGGTCTCTAAGTGCTTAAAATTATATTCATAGGTTTCCAACTGCAGCAATATATCCAGGTATTGGGTAGAAAAGGTTGTGAGATTGAGACAGACATTCGAAACTGAGACAATTTACATGGAGCATTCTGAAAAATGTAAAAGGTACAATACAAAATCATGTGAAATACTGAATAATAAATCTTAGGCATATAGCAGGATAAGATCAATGAAAATAGAAACAGCCTCTGTTTAAAATAAGGTATCATATATTTATAAATAACTACCACAAAAGTCACTTAGTAGAAAGCATACTTACAGAGCAATAAAGAAATTTATCCTGGTATGTTCACTTATAGTAAATTTAGCTCTCTTGAAATAAACAAAGGTCATAGCCAAAAGATACTAAAGAGAAAAAAGTTAAAAATTAATAATGTTTTGCTTTCCTAAGTAAACCTGCTTTAAAATAGTTACCTTTAAGATGAATAATGAAACAATAAAGCATTATTTATCCTTACTATAGAAATACCTTATTTGTTTTTAGTCCTTATTTCTTGGCTCCCTATAATGCATATGAACAGTGAGAAATAGTTCCAGACCATTAATCATGATTAGGATTGTAATTAGAATGAACTCCTAAATTTTATTAGTCAATTTTTTTTTAACCAAAACCCCCATTTTTTTCTATCTTAAATTTCAAACCTATAGAGAAGTTGAAATAAAAATAAAATAGCTGTACATCCTTCACCTACATTCTCCAAATATATTAATATGTTGCCAAATTGGCCTAATGTGTATACACAATATTCTTATTCTGAACTCTTTGAGTTAGTTGCAGACACCCATATTTGCTTTTTAAAGTAATTTCTGGGCATAAATTAGAATAACATGGCTCTATTTTCACTGGGAAAAAAAATGTGCTTTAAATGCATATTAAAAAGACACGTTTAGCTTGATATAAGGCTCTACCTGTTCAAATTCAAAACAAGTTATGCTATGATGTATTCGATTTCCTCTCATAAAATGCCTATTCATCTTACCTTCAGAGGATTGGTCACAAAGGGGATTCCAAGTTTTCAAGGTAAACTATCAGTAGAGGACTCATTTCTTGAAATGTTAACAGTCCTGGCTAGTTACTTTAAAAGCACTGCCCTCTGCTGTCCAACAATTTTAATTACTGTAATGTACTTCAACTCCTTATGAACTGGATATTTGATATTAAAGCATTACTATTAATTTATTTTAAAGTGTTAAGTGACATTGTGATTATGTTTTAAAAGATATCATCTTCTAGAGATACATCTTGAAATATTTTTGGATAAAATTTTAGTATGTCTGGGATTTGCTTCAAAATAATCCTGTTTTGGGGCAAGGGATTAGAGGAAACAAGAATGGTCATGAGTTAATGATGGTTGTGGCAAGATGACAGGCACATGAGAGGTCTCTGTTCTATTTTCTCTACCCTAAGCCTGAAACTTTCCAAAATTAGAAAATAAGAAAACCCCACCTTCTCCAATTTTATCTGTTACCTTAACCTTGAAATTAAAAAGTTCTTATCAATATTAACTTAGTGGTATCATAAACTAGTCTTCTGTTCATTCCCTTCTGATGTGAAGTCATGCTGAATTTTCTGATATGACTAACCTGGTTTAAGATGGCATTTCTAAACTTGAAATCATAACTGCTTAACTAAATCAAGAGCATAGAAACACCAAGGTCCCTAGTGGGTAAAGATATTCTTACATCACACTGTTCTTTTATGAAACATTGATTCCTAAATAGAGAACATGATAACTAATTTTACTCAAAAAGATTACTGGGATATATTTTATCTAAATAACCTACAAAACATTAAAATGTATAACAGACCTCCTTAGTAGAATGAATCTCAGAATATTCTTTCTCCACAGTTGATAGAAGGTAATAATTCTGATCAAAATGTATTAAGTTTATATTGATTCTTATTTTCAAACAGATATGGACTTAAGGTCATTTAAATATAATCAACAAGTATAATCTATGGTGTATGCTATTTAAAAATTTATTGTGTGAGGTTTCCACTTTGAAGAAGTATTGCAGGGTAGTTCTTTTCCTACCTTAATTAATAAAATAGAAAACTCTTATAAGATTTTGTTAAAGTTCTGATGGCCTAGTAACATAATAATGCTGGTTAACGATTATGTTACCAAATTTACCTTATCTGCAATTTTACAGCAGCAGTCCATCCACAAGAAATCTTGAATTAAATCATCATCTACAACAAAAGATAGCCGTAACTTGTCTTTTAAAAATAGAATGTTTCCTTTCTGAGGAATTAATTTCTACATAAGGAGATTATAAATGATGCTTAGAAATCAAACAAAAATGGCTAGAACAGCATTGTCCAAGGCGTAGTTTTCAGTTCTTTGGTATATTTACCATTGCAGGCACAGTACAAAAAGCTACTGCTTTATTTTTTGGTTTCCCATCCAATTTGCTGTAATATATAGCTCAGATTGGAGGTGAAATGGTATAAGTGTTTGTTTTATTGAGTATCCCAATAGCTCTTTGAGAAATATGTCTTGAGTAACTCCAGATTAGCTCTTTGTTACTTTCCAAAATCAATCTTTAATAGGTGGAAATGAAATCTGATAACAGATAACTCAATCTTTAAGAAATAATGACTTAATGAAAACACTGTTTTCTAAATATGTTTTACTTTTCCTACTACTTTTCTCCTTTTAGGCCCCAAGGTATTTTTAGTTTTAGATTCTTCTTCTTTCTTCCTATTTACTTCTGCCCATTTGTATATCATCTAAATACATATAAAAATGTCTATATGAAGAAGATTCATAATTCTTTAGTTATCTATAATTAACACTTAATTTTGGAAAAACTAAGTATGAAAAAAGGATCGAGTGGAAATACTTTTTAAAAAGGTTAATATCAGGAAACAAAAGCAAAAATAAATGGGACTACATCAAACTAAGAAGCTTCTGTACAGCAAAGGAAATGATCAACAAAATGAAAAGGCAACACAGTATGGGTGAATATGTTTGCAAATGATGTATCTGATAAGGAGGTTAACATACAAAATATGTAAAGAACTCATAAGATTCAATACCAAAAAAACAAATAATCCAATTAAAACATGGGTAGAGGTCCATAGAAGACAAACAGACTGTCAACAGATACATGAAAAGATGTTCTATATCCTAATCATCAGGGAAATGCAAATCAAAACCACAATGGATATCACCTCACACCAGTCAGAATGGTCACTATCCAAAAGACAACAAATAAGTATTGGCAAGGATGTAGAGAAAAGGGAGCCCTCCTACACTGGTGGTAGGAGTGTAATTTGGTGCAGACACAATGGAAAGCAGTATGGAAGTTCCTCAAAATACTAAAAATTGAAATATCATATGACCCAGTAATTACACTTTCAGGAATTTACCCAAAGAAAACAAAATCTCTGATTCAAAAAGATATATGCACCCGTGTTTACTGCTGCATTATTTACCATAGCCAACATATGGAGGTAACCAAATTGTCCCTCAAAAGATGAATGGATAAAGAGGAGGAGGTACGTACATGCAATGGAATATTATTCAATCACAAAAAAGAAAGAAATCCTGTCATTTACGACAACATGGATGGACCTAGAGGGTGTTATGCTAAGTGAAGTCAGACAGAGAAAGACAAATATCATATGATCTCACTTACATGTAGAATTTAAAACAAAACAAAATCAACAAAACAGCAATTGACTCAAAGACAATGAGAAGTGACTTGTGGTTGTTACCAAGGGGGAGGGGTTGGGGTGGGTAGGTGAAATAGGTGAAGAGGATAAAGAGGCATAAAAAAAGAGAAATTAATATCCAAAAAGGTCAAAAATACTTATTTTGATTTTAAAAGGCCAGAATATACAATCCCAAAATATATGGGTAGTTATTAGAATATAATCTGAGAAAATCTGTTTTTCTACTTCCTCCATTCATTTTAAGTAACAAGGCACAACTTTTATATTCAATTTTACATCTTAGAAATAGCATAAATGTAGTCAAATATATGAGAAGTTGTACAAATAAGTACTGATTTCTGAGAAAAATTAATTTTGCCTTGTTAATCCCATTTCTTTTTCTTAAATTACCTAAAATGGTAAAGCCAGATATTTTCTCTTCTCTTGATCAGTTATGAAAAATAAAAAAGTTTATAGGTAATAATTTTGATTTACTGTTAATAAAGAGAGAGGAAAACTTGTATTAACAGCATTCTAGATCCTGACATGGAACATTCTTAAAGTTAATATTTTCCTACTTATATAACATTTTTTCTTTTTATTTCATCTTCTTATTTAACTTTCCTTTAAATCTTTAACCAGCTTGCCCTCTTTTTTTTTTTTTTTCTCTTAAAAATTTCTGTCCTCTCATCAGGGCAAATACTCTGATTCCCAACTCTCTCCTTTTATATGTACACATCTATATCTGCCTTCCTCTATAAACAAGGAAGCCTCTTACCTAGATCTACCAGACTGTGATATCTTCTTGACTTGATTCATTCCCACAGATAGATGCCAGAATCTATCTATCCTACCCTTTATTTTAATTTGTCTACCTTACTACCTTACCTAAAAAAAAAATTCTTTTTCTTTCTTGGCCAGAAGTATACTGTAATAAGTTTCTTTTTGGTTATTTTTTAAGAAATTTATCAGCAAAACAGCACTGTCTCATGATCTTAACAAATTCATACTCATGATGATAAAGCAGTTAATTTTTTAACAGCATTCTCCAGATATAGTGAAACTTCTCTAGGTTGACTAACCTTCCCAGTTTACTCAGTTTCAGCAATAAAAGTTCTGGGAAACCCCACAGACCCAAGTCAAACTGGGTCGGTTGGGTCACCTGAGACTTTAGGTAGTATTTTACTTTAGGTCAAACAAAACTCATGCTATGAACTTGGACTGCCCAGAATTTACATTTGACAGTTTGATTTAAGTAGTCTAGAAGCTAGATAAATCAGAATTTCTAATTCAAAAGCAATCAAAACAGACAAAAACCCAACATTAAAAAAAAAAAGTAGAACAAAATAAATGTGGTTGGAGATAGAAAATTTGACATAGAAAATAGTATCGTCTTCATTATGAAAACAATAAAATATATCTTTATACTCTCTCATTTTTAAGTACTTTACTACATTTTAGACCTACCAAATAACTTAAAGAAAGCAGTCATTTCCTGGCGCTGTATAACAAGACAGGGTCCTTTGGGACGTTTAGACTTGTTGTTACTATGTACATTTTTTTCAGATGCTGGCCAGCTATCTTTAAAAATAGGACGCTTCAGATTAATGGGTTTTTTAGGTTGATGTGATCTATTTGACCCTGATTTTACATGAACAGTGACAGTAGGTGGTGTCTCACAACACAGCTGATTATGCCTCATTTTAGTGTCCCAAGATTTCTGTAAAAAACAAAACATACAATTATTTATCACACTCTTGTTCATTTCTGTATTAAAAACAGCTAACTGGATGACATTATTAGATGCAGTCATATGAAATGTTACTGAACTTGCTACTAAGATGTTATTTGTGACAGTGACTCAGGTAAGAAACTGCTTTTAGAATTCAGTGCTAAGAAAAGCTATACTTCCTTTGCATAAATGGTATAACTCCTTTTACCAAATAATAAGATCCTGTAAACCATTCTGCTTTGACTATTAAGGGAACTCAAAACAAAACAAATTTGCAAGTTAATTATAGAAACTGCTGAGTTTATAATCTATTACAATATTCTCTTTTCCTGATAATTTTTTATTCTGCTTGTATGGCCATAATTTTATCATACGGTTGTTACATGCCATCTCAAATTTTGTATAGAATAAAGAAAACTATTTCCAGAATTATCAACACCAAGTATTATGTTAAAAAGCAATCCCAAACACAAAAAAACATATTTTCTTACTAGTAAATTCCTTGATATGGTACAAAATTTAGTTGTTCAACAAGCATTTATTGGTATTTATTGAAAAGTTAAAAACAATTCTAGCAAAGAAATGTATAGTATATATGCTTTGAGGGTTCTCATAATCGATCCCTCTAATTTTTAAAGTTGATTTTATGACCATGCTGAGTGGCTGACTGTAAGTGTACATGAATGTACAGTGCTAAAGTCTAATAAAATTTGAAACAAAAATTCATCCATCAACATTTAACAGTATGCATAATCACTATCACATTTGGTGGTAATTAGTTCACATAATTACTACTGTTAATACTACTTTTATGGTCAAAGTACTTATAGGGTAATAGGAAATAGAGGTAAGAATAGGCAAAACAGGAAACTAATCTGAGACCCTAATGAGAACCTCTGGATCCATAACTCACAGTGACCCAGGCAGCCATGCCTCCCTTGGTGTTCAAGGAGTTAGGTACAGATTCTCCTTCCTGACCCTCAGAAACTTTCCTGCTGAAGGAAGGAATGGAAAATAAGATTGGATATAGTGGGGCTAGACCAGAACTGTCCAATATAATGTGAGCCACATATGTAATTTTATATTTTTAAAGCCACATTAAAGTACAAATAAGAAAATGAATTTAATTCTAGTAATACATTTTATGTAACCTAGTATATCCAAAATATTTTTTTAAATAATATAATTTATTTTATTATCATTAATCTACAATTACATGTGCAATATTATGGTTATTAAACTACCCCTTCATCAGGTCCCCCCACCAACCCCATTACAGTCACTGTCCATCAGTGTAGTGAGATGCTATAGAATCACTACTTGTCTTCTCTGAGTTGTACAGCCCTCCGCGTGCCCCCCCAACACTACGTCTGCTAATCGTAATGCCCCTTTTTCCCTCTTATCCCTCCCTTCCCACCCATTTTCCCAGTCCCTTTCCCTTTGGTAACTATTAGTCCTTTCTTGGGTTCTGTGAGTCTGCTGCTGTTTTGTTCCTTCAGTATTTTTTCTTTGTTCTTATACTCCACATATGAGTGAAATCATTTGATACTTGTCTTTTTCGGCTTGGCTTATTTCACTGAGCATAATACCCTCTAGCTCCATCCATGTTGTTGCAATGGTAGGATTTGTTTTCTTCTTATGGCTGAATAATATTCCATTGTGTATATGTACCACGTCTTCTTTATCCATTCTTCTACTGATGGACACTTAGGTTGCTTCCATTTCTTGGCTATTGTAAACAGTGCTGCGATAAACATAGGGGTGCATCTGTCTTTTTCAAACTGGGCTGCTGCATTCTTAGGGTAAATGCCTAGGAGTGGAATTCCTGGGTCAAATGGTATTTCTATTTTGAGTTTTTTGAGGAACCTCCATACTGCTTTCCACAATGGTTGAACTAATTTGCAGTCCCATGAGCAGTGTAGGAGGGTTCCCTTTTCTCCACACCCTTGCCAACATTTGTTGTTGTTTGTGTTTTGGATGTTGGCCATCCTCACTGGTGTGAGGTGATATTTCATTGTGGTTTTAATCTGCATTTCTCTGATGATTAGCGATGTGGAGCATCTTTTCATGTGCCTGTTGGCCATCTGAATTTCTTCTTTAGAGAAGTGTCTATTCATGTCCTCTGCCCATTTCTTAATTGGATTATTTGCTTTTTGTTTGTTAAAGTGCATGAGTTCTTTAAATATTTTGGATGTCAATGCTTTATCAGATACGTTTTTATGAATATATTCTCCCATACTGTAGGATGTCTTTTTGTTCTACTGATGGTGTCCTTTGCTGTACAGAAGCTTTTCAGCTTGATATAGTCCCACTTGTTCATTTTTGCTTTTGTTTCCCTTGCCTGGGGAGATATGTTCATGAAGAAGTTGCTCATGTTTATGTCCAAGAGATTTTTGCCTATGTTTTTTTCTAAGAGTTTTATGGTTTCATGACTTACATTCAGTCTTTGATCCACCTTGAGTTTACCTTTGTGTATGGGGCTAGACAGTAGTCCAGTTTCATTCTCTTACATGTAGCTGTCCAGTTTTTCCAACACCAGCTGCTGAAGAGGCTGTCATCTCCCCATTGTATATCCAAGGCTCCTTTTATCAAATATTAATTGACTGTATATGTTTGGGTTAATGTTTGGATTTTCTATTCTGTTCCACTGGTCTGTGGGTCTGTTTTTGTGCCAATACCAAATTGTCTTGATTACTGTGGCTTTGTAGTAGAGCTTGAAGTCAGGGAGCATAATTCACCCTGTTTTATTCCTCCTTCTCAGGATTGCTTTGGCTATTCGGGGTCTTTTGTGGTTCCATATGAATTTTAGAATTATTTGTTCCAGTTCATTGAAGAAAGCTTTTGGTAGTTTGATAGGGATTGCATTGAATCTGTAGATTGCTTTAGGTAGTATAGCCATTTTGACAATATTTATTCTTCCTAGCCAAGAGCATGGGATGCATTTCCATTTGTTAGTGTCCTCTTTAATTTCTCTTAGGAGTGTCTTGTAGTTTTCAGAGTACAGGTCTTTCACTTCCTTCGTTAGGTTTATTCCTAGGTATTTTATTCTTTTTGATGCAATTGTGAATGGAATTGTTTTTCTGATTTCTCTTTCTGTTAGTTCATCATTAGTGTATAGGAAAGCAACAGATTTCTGTGTGTTAATTTTGTAACCTGCAACTTTGCTGAATTCAGATATTAGTTCTAGTAGTTTTGGAATGGAGTCTTTAGGGTTTTTTATGTACAGTATCATGTCATCTGCAAATAGTGACAATTTGACTTCTTCTTTACCAATCTGGATGCCTTGTATGTCTTTGTTTTGTCTGATTGCTGTGGCTAGGACCACCAGTACTATGTTGAGTAACAGTGGAGAGAGTGGGCATCCCTGTCTTGTTCCCGATCTTAGATGAAAAGCTTTCAGCTTTTCGCCGTTAAGTAAGATGTTAGCTGTGGGTTTGTCATATATAGCCTTTATGATGTTGAGGTACTTGCCCTCTATACCCATTTTGTTGAGAGTTTTAATCATGAATGGATGCTGAATTTTGTCAAATGCTTTTTCAGCATCTATGAGATGATCATGTGGTTTTTGTTCTTCTTTTTGTTGATGTGGTGGATAATGTTGATGGATTTTCGAATGTTGTACCATCCTTGCATCCCTGGGATGAATCCCACTTGATCATGGTGTATGATCCTCTTGATGTATTTTTGAATTCGGTTTGCTAATATTTTGTTGAGTATTTTTGCATCTACGTTCATCAGGGATATTGGTCTGTAATTTTCTTTTTTGGTGAGGTCTTTGCCCGGTTTTGGTATTAGAGTGATGCTGGCTTCATAGAATGAGTTTGGAAGTATTCCCTCCTCTTCTATTTTTTGGAAAACTTTAAGGAGAATCGGTGTTATTTCTTCTCTATATGTCTGGTAGAATTCAGAGGTGAATCCATCAGGCCCAGGGGTTTTGTTCTTGGGTAGTTTTTTGATTACCAATTCAATTTCGTGCTGGTGATTGGTCTGTTTAGTTTTTCTGTTTCTTGCTTGGTCAGGCTTGGAAGGTTGTATTTTTCTAAGAAGTTGTCCATTTCTTCTATGTTTTCCAGCTTGTTAGCATATAGATTCTCATAATATTCTCTTATAATTCTTTGTATTTCTGTGGGGTCCGTCGTGATTTTTCCTTTCTCATTTCTGATTGTGTTTATGTGTGTAGATTCTCTTTTTCTCTTAATGAGTCTGGCTAGGGGTTTATCTATTTTGTTTATTTTTTCAAAGAACCAGCTCTTGGTTTCATTGATTTTTTCTATTGTTTTATTCTTCTCAATTTTATTTATTTCTTCTCTGATCTTTATTATGTCCCTCCTTCTGGTGACTTTGGGCCTCATTTGTTCTTCTTTTTCCAATTTCAGTAATTGTGTCTTTAGACTATTCATTTGGGAATGTTCTTCCTTCTTTAAATAGGCCTGGATTGCAATATACTTTCCTCTTAGAACTGCCTTTGCTGCGTCCCACAGAAGTTGTGGCTTTGTGTTTTTGCTGTCATTAGTCTCCATATATTCTTTGATTTCTGTTTTGATTTGGTCGTTAACCCATTGATTAATTAGGACAGTGTTGTTAAGTCTCCATGTCCAAAATATCATTTTAACATGTGATCAATAAAAAAACTAATGGGCTATTTTGCATTCTTTTGTTTTCATTCTAAGTCTTTAAA
Source organism: Smutsia gigantea (assembly GCA_032199065.1). Classification (NCBI taxonomy): domain Eukaryota; kingdom Metazoa; phylum Chordata; class Mammalia; order Pholidota; family Manidae; genus Smutsia; species Smutsia gigantea. The sequence continues at coordinate 79,065 of JAVSCE010014388.1, read as the reverse complement.
ATCTGATGTGTGTTTACAGTTACAGTATATCTCAATTTGGATGCCAAATTTCCAACAGTTAAAGTGAAAAATGAAGTAGTGTGTAAGGGAAATATATTTTACACTCTTTTAGTATGATAAATTGAAGTAAAAATTCAGTTTTTCAGTTGCAGCAGTCACAAATGTTTAACAGCCACAAGGGGCGAGTGGCTACCAGATTAGCAACTTTGGGGCTAGATTATGAAGAACTAGGCAGAGGAAACTATTCAATTGATTCTATAATTGCTTCTGCTCCATTTTGTTTCCCTGTTCCCCTCCATGCCGCCCCCAACCCCAATCTTTGTTTCTAGATCCTAAGGTCCAACCAAACTGAAGGCAGTTATGGAGTTGGGGGTGGGGTGCTACAAACTCCATAGAAAAGGGAATAAGTGATAAATTGAGCCTTGAGACTTGTGTAAGAACTTTCTGCTCTTTCCTATACACCTCGTGTGCATCTTTTTTTTTTTTTTGAAGAGCAGCCTTACTTAGAATCTAGATGGAGAAAATTAAATAGTCTTCTCAAATTGGGGTGTGGGGACTAGGCTCACTGGTGAATGTACCAGAATGTAGAATAATTGTATATCTCCCAGGAGGTAAATTTAGTCAATGTTAAGTAACTTAAAATAGTGTTGTATTAAAACAACCATGGATGTATCATGACATGGAATGCAAAGTTTATCAATTGAAAAGGTAAATATCATATGTAGCTTTGTACTATTCTACTAAACCTTTATGTATGTGTTGGGATACTTCATATGAAATTTGAGAAAACAGAGAAAGAAATGTCTGAAATAGAGATTCACTGAGGTTAATAAGCAAACACAGGCAAGAAAGTTGCGAAGAAAGAGCTTTTGGAGAGAAACTATCAATGCTACATTCTTGGTCAAATTCCATCTTGAGATAGCTTTTAATTCTGCTCTTATTTGGATTTACAAAGAGAATGAGAGTTCTGATGGTAAGCAAGAGGAAAAGAATGAAAGGCAAATTAAAATACGGGTCATTTCAGGGAAGGGCAAGAGACAGGGAAGGAAGTGGAACCAGAAGAAACTATGCTTGTATGGCAAAATCCCTTAATAAGTTTTTTTGTGGACTTTACCAACATGAAAAAAAATCAGGCCACAATTCATATTTTAATAGGATGTCTGGGATTTTTTGCTTGTGTTTTGTTTCTGGTAAATAGATCACAGCTAACCTATAGGCATCTGAAATAATTTCTTCTCTATGGAGTGAGAGAGGTAGTGGTTCACAGGATCAGACAAGAGAGGTAGTAGTTGAGGATGCTCTGTCTATATGAAAAATCTAATAGCAATATTCACTGGCAATTCATGGCAAGCGGGTAAGCCTTAACTTCCCTATAATTGCAGCCTCATACTGATCACTTAATATGTGCCAGACACTTAAAAGTTTTAAATTCTCAAAACATTTCTGTAAGGTGGGCATTATTTTATCCTTATTTTCTAGGTGAGAAATTTGAGGCTTAGGGAAGTTAAGAAATTTGCCAATGGCCACAGAATTAGTGTGTGATAAAGCTAAGTCTTAGATCCAGCAGTGTCTGACACCAAAGCCCCATGTTTTGTAGCTACACGGAACTGTTTGTTCTAAAGATTAAATGAAATCATGTATAAAATACCTGGCACACACTCATATGTGGAGTATAAGAACAAAGAAAAAAACTGAAGGAACAAAACAGCAGTAGACTCACAGAACCCAAGAACGGACTAATAGTTACCAAAGGGAAAGGGACTAGGGAGGATGGGTGGGAAGGGAGGGACAAGGGGGAAAAAGGGGCATTACGATTAGCAGATGTAATGTTGGGGGGGCACGGGGAGGGCTGTACAACTCAGAGAAGACAAGTAGTGATTCTATAGCATCTCACTACACTGATGGACAGTGAGTGTAATGGGGTTGGTGGGGAGGACCTGATGAAGGGGGTAGTTTAATAACCATAATATTATACATGTAACTGTAGATTTATGATACCAAAATAAATTATAAAAAAAATACCTGGCACATGGTAAGCATTCCAATATTACTTTTCATCACCTTGTCAGGAAAACAAAGCTTACACTTTATAAACATTAAATCTTGGCATTTGCAGTGTACATGTGCACAAAGTGTAACTTGGTGGTTAAATAAGCCTTTGTTTTGGGGAATAAACATGGTGTACCACCTTTTTGCTAAAAAGTAACTCTTAAAAAAGAATCCTTACTGAAATGACTACAGCATTTTTCTCTATCATAACCACAGAATCTAATATTGAAAAACAATACAGCAAATTTAAGAAAAATATTCTGGCAAAATTCTTGGAAGTTTTGCTGAGGCTGTTATCAAGTCTCCAGTATTTGGATATTTTAAATACTTGTTTCTAACTGAATCATCTAATATGTACAGAACACTTTTAGCCCCATTAAAAAAACGCCCCCCCCCTTTTTTTTAAGGGGGCAATGATTAAGAAATGAAGAAAATGAAAATCCAGCAACTGGAAGGGACAATAGTCAAATGAGGATTTTGTTTTTTATAAAGACAGGATTCTTACATGTTCCTGATGGCAGAAAGGACAGTTGAGAGTAGAATTTAACACTGGAGAACAGACCTGGATTAAGACTTGACTCAGTCTCACACTAGCTACGTGACCTGAGGCTATTTAACTTCTGAGAGCCTGTGTCCTGACTTATGATAACGAGATAATAAAAAAAGCCTTTTTTATTAAATTTAAAGAACTGGGTACGGTAAGCATTCAGTACAAATTACCTATTAGGCATGGTTAATAATATGCATTTTGTAGGGTTAATGAGGAAAACAACTAGCTGGCCCTCCAACATGGGTTTGAACTGCACAGGTCCACTTATATGTGGATTTTTTTTCAATAAATATACTGGGAAAAATTTGGAGACTTGTTACAACTTGAAAAAAACATCTTTTCTCTAGCTTACTTTATTGTAAGACTACAGTAGAGAACACATAACATACAAAATATGTGTTGATCACTGTTTATGTTATCTGTAAGGCTTCCGGTCAATAGCAGACTACTAAATTTTGGGAGAGTCAAAAGTTATACACGAATTTTCCCAACGGGCCAGCCTGAGTTGTTCAAGGAGCAACGGTACATGGGCAATACCTAGCACAGTGCTGAATGCTTAGCAAAAGCCCAAAATACAGCAGTGCTACTGTTGTGTCTTTCAAGGAAAGTCAGAATAGAAGGTGGCCAAATTTCACCTCAACTCGTACATATGATTTAAATGTTAGAATTTCACTGGTATTTTAAAATGTGCTTATGTTAAAGAGTAAAGTTTGTAAACAGTATCTCAATTTTAACAGAGCTTGGGGCTTATCGTCTTTAAATGTTAAATCACTCCAAAAAAATTTTTTTAAATTGAAGCTAGTTGGCCTCCAGTCGTACTGAAAATGTAAGAAAAGGACATTTGAAATTTTCGAGAAATGGGCTAAGAGCATAGCGCTGAGATACAGCAGCTCAGATCTCAAGATTCTGGTGCAGACATTCTTGGAAGGAATGAGGTGTTTAACGGGACACAAGGAGGAAAAGGCAGGACTTCATTCAAAATACCGCCTCCCGCGGAAGAACGAAGGCGGGCGGCGGCTGGGCTGCAGGAAGGGGCCGTTTCATCAGGGTCCTCCTTCCAAGCCGGTGGCCCTGCGCGCCCCGCCGAACGGCAGCTTCTCGGGGCCACCTGAGGGCAGGGCACGGAACGCGCCTGGGGGTCTCATCTCCGTGCTCCCTTCCCGTCCCCAGCCCAGGGGTCAGCACACCTGTAAGCCGCGAAAGCCAAGAGACGGCGAACTCCCCACACACTTCACCAGGGAAGGGTGCCGCCCGACCTCCCTTTCGGGGCGACCTTCACCCGCGCTTCGCCGGCCCGCCCGCGGCCCCACAGCCCCAGGCCGCCCCTCAGGGCCCGACCTCGACGCCCCCGGCCCGCCCCTTCCCCGAGCCCAGGTCCGAAGGGCTCCGCCCGCCGCAGCGAAGGCGCCTGAGGGGACTCGCGCCGAAGTGTGTGGGCGGCGGCCGAGATGCCGCCACTACCTCACACACGGTGGGCTGCGGGGTTGGGTGCGAAAAGGAATGGACGGGCCGGGCACAACCTTATCTGGAAAGTCGCCGGCGAGGTCCCAACCCGGGAGCCAGCGCGGGGTACCTGAGGAAACTTGGGGCTGGAGAGAGGAGGCCGGGCCGGCAGTCGGCCTCCCTCACACGCTCCGGGCCTGAAACGGTTAGTCTGGGGTCGCTCACCGCCGCACACCGGCTCGGACACCTCCCACCAACCGAATGAGGCCCGAGCGGGCCAATCAGCGCGCAGAACCCGCGCAGGGGCGGGGCCGGCCTGAGTCGGTGCGCGGGGCCCCACGGCGCCGGCACGCAGCCGCTCGCTCTCGGAGCTCACGCTGGCCGGCGACCTACTGCTCTACCTTGCTTACCTCCACGTAAGGCCCTGGCAAACGTCCCGACCCTACCCGATCTTTTCTCGCCTCCTAATTTAACCCCTTTCCCTTGGACACTTAACCACATTAGAACCAATTATCTTCCCTTCAGCTAGACGGCGAGGCCCCGCAGGGCTGGGACTTGAGGTCCTAACTTCGAGCGCGGAGCCTTGCACACAGTGGCGGGTACTCCGTGAACAGAGACGTCCGCAGTGGGACGAAGGATCAGAGGGGCGCTTGGCAGCGGCAGCTATAATGCAAGTATAACTACTACTGTGTTAAATGCAGAAGAGTCCACTTAAAACTAGAAAAGATGTGAATACTGTGGCTCTTTCTCTCTTCTGTTAAACTTGCTGCGCTAAGCTGTAAATTCTATAGGACCCTTTTCTTTCTGGCCTCATCCTAGCCCTTGGCCAGGTGCTTGGGATGTAGTAGGCGCTTAGAAAATGTTTGTAGAAGGATTAAATGAAAGGATTCTTCACAGTTTTACAATTTTTTTTTCCTGTGGCATTCTTTCCTCTTCGCTTCCCTTCTAATGTATGACCTGGGTTTTTTTTTTTCTGTTAAAATGTCACGGCCTTTTTCCATATTGCTACAGTTTTTCTAAACATTTGCATAACAATGACAAATATTTTTCTAAATGGCTGCATAATACTCCAGAGTGGATGGACCAGATTTATTTTGATATTCGTATTTGCTTCCAGATCCGTTGAGCTACTAGAATTATTAATTACACTTAGAAAGCAATTTGACCTTGCCTATTAGTGGTACTTCCCGGCAATCAGTGCCTCAGGCAGCAACCCTGAAGAATGAGTATGTTAGTTCCCGTTTTTCTTGGGCCCTCACACGGGGCGCTTGATGGCAAAATCACCTATGAGTAAGAAGACAGTGCAGTCTGGGAACTCATTTTTCCTTACAAATGCCCGGATTTTTGCCATGGCCCATAAATGGAGGAATGGACCAAAAAGCATCAACTGGTTGTGAAAACCTTCAATACTGATTTTCCTAGGAAAATGACTGTTTCAAGAAAGCCTCATTCCCCTTTCCCTGGTTTTTCTCTTTTCCTCCAAGGTATTAGGGTTTACTGGGATAATTAAAGCCTTGAGCACGGAATGTCTAATTAACAATGAATGTCTACTGTATGGAAAGCACTGTTACAAAATGGGAGGCAAGGACAGTAGCACAGTAATGAAAACATCACAGCCCTGCCCTTCTAGAACTTCCTAGACACAGACACCAAATCTAAACGATAAGGCACAATGAGTTGTGCCATGAAAGGGATGCATATATAATGTTAGGAGAAGGTTCTCCTTAGGATCCCAAAATCTTCACAAGGGAAATAGTTTTTACTTAAGTAAAACTCGCACAAAAAAAGTCAGTGAACACAGATATTAACAAAGCTGCTGGGGCAGGAAGCTTACCTTTTAAGTTTTGGCTTGAAGATAAGGGTTACTACCAGCCAGGCCTTCATAAGTGTTCTCATTCTTGGGTTTTTACTATGTTGGGCACATGATGTAGAGGAAAGAAACGTACCTTAAAATCACCGACTTAGTTTGAATTCAAGCGCTTCCACTTGACTGTATGAATGTGGGCAAGTTATTTAACCCTCAGTTAAAGGTGAGTGTGGCAAAAAACCACTACTTTGTTTGGGACAAATTTGATGTGGGCAAACTGTCTAGCAGAGGACTGGCACATAGCAGGTGTTCTTTAGTTAGATCTCTTCTTGTCTCCTTCATTTGATCTGGGACTTGGATGATAACTCATAAATTTTAATTGAACAGTCTTCACACTATGATCTACAGTCTTTCCTCTTATCCATTTAGTCTGCCATCTCTAAAGCATGCTTTGTTATTCCTTACTGAATAATCACTGATTGCTTACAGGCTCCTCATCCCATGCTGTCTGCGTTGCCTTCAGGTTGTCCCAATTCTGTGTTCTAAATTGATCTCTCCACTATTACCCTATAAGAATTCTTTACTCCAGACTTACTAACATACCTGCTTTTTTTTCTGAGCATGTCTCCCACTTCTTTGAGCTTACAAATAATGCGGTTTCTAGTACTTCCATCTACATTTTCTTTACTGGTATCACTTTTAAGACACAGTTTAAGTCATCAGCCCATCATTTGAGTTTTTTAGTAAGTGCAGGCCTCTGTGCCACAATTCCTGAAGCACTTTCTAAAGTTCTGACTTATGTAATCTTATTAACCAGCTATGTTTTCTATTAAAAATACTTTTATTATGTGTAGATACAGCTTTACAAAATGGATAGGATACACTTTAAAAAGTGGACTATTTGATATGTACAAAAATATATAACATATATGTAGGCTAAGCATAATACAAAACTAGAGAAGCCACTACCCACCCAAAAAGCATAGACCTTAACAACCAAGAAATAGAACATAAACAATACTGTTGAGATTCTGTATGCTCCTCCTCCTCTCCTTACTTCCCTGAAGAGGTGACTTATTCTTCGTAAGATTTAGACATGCTAATACATGACACTGTGGATCATTTTCATTGCTGTATAGAATTCTGTCCTATGAATATGCCATAATGTATCAATGCTCCTGTCAGTGGTCATTTGGGTCCTTTTTTGCTACTACAAATACCATAAGCATTCTCGTACAGACTTGGTTACCAGCTGCTACACCTTTCTTTTTAAGACTATTATTTATTGCTTGCACAGGTTCTGACTAGTTAGTGGTCTGACTGGTCAATGCCTGTTTTAAAAGTATTTCAAATACTACTACTGCTTGTATATGCCCCATGGTGCATGCATGTACTTTTCCTATAAATGCTTTCAAGTGAGATTTGATGGGTTTGAGAGCCTGCACATTTTCAAATTTATGAGATTATGAATGCTAAATTCATTTTCCAGGTAGTTGTACCAATTTTAAGTTAAGAATTCCCATTAGTCTACATCTTGTGAACTTCATGTTTGTTTCAGACTTTTTGTGACTAGCTTAGATTATAGAGGACACCTTTGGATTTTTTTTCAGCACCCCTTTTCAAGGAAATGTTCTAAACCTCCCACACCATGTGGGTACAGGGATAGAAGCTATATTCATGCAGTATCATGCCTCCCCTTACTCACTCATTGGAGTCCTAAGGGCTCTCAAGCTGGGCCAAATCCCCTTCCTGGAATTTTGCACTAGGACCAAGACTTCAGCCTGGTGGACTGCTCATTTTATATGAACTAGTGAGAAGTACCAGGATAAAACAGTAACCAATTAGCAAGATAAAAGGACAGTATTTATCTCTTGAAGTTTTCTCCACTATACCTCACTTTTGTTTCTTATTGAAAATACCTTTTTCTTCATGTTTCCCTACACTTGTTCTGCCTACGACTTAATCTGTATTTGTTGAAATTAGGCAGTGGCCTCTTCACTTTCAAGTTTTGACTCCTGGTTTAAAAAAAATTTTTTTTTTTTGGTATCATTAATATACAATTTCACATGAGCAACATTATGGTTACTAGACTCCCCCCATTATCAAGTCCCAACCACATACCCCATCACTGTTACTGTCCATCAGCATAGTAAGATGCTATAGAATCACTACTTGTCTTCTCTGTTATACTGCCTTCCCTGTGCCCCCACCCTGCTACATTGTGTGCTAATCATAATTCCCCTTATCCCTCCATCCCTCCCTTCCCACCCATGCTCCCTAGACCCTTTCCCTTTGGTAACTGTTAGTCCATTCTTGGGTTCCGTGAGTCTGCTGCTGTTTTGTTCCTTCAGTTTTTGCTTTGTTACTATACTTCACAGATGAGTGAAATCATTTGATACTTGTCTTCTGCCTGGCTTATTTCACTGAGCATAATACCCTCTAGCTCCATCCATGTTGTTGCAAATGGTAGGATTTGTTTTCTTCTTATGGTTGAATAATATTCCATTGTGTATATGTACCACACCTTCTTTATCCATTCATCTACTGATGGACACTTATGTTGCTTCCATTTCTTGGCTATTGTAAATAGTGCTGCGATAAACATAGGGGTGCGTATGTCTTTTTCAAACTGGGTTGCTGCATTCTTAGGGTAATGGAATTCCTAGGTCAAATGGTATTTCTATTTTGAGTTTTTTGAGGAACCTCCATACTGCTCTCCACAAAGGTTGAACTAATTTACATTCCCACCATCAGAGTAGGAGGGTTCCCTTTTCTCCACATCCTTGCCAACATTTGTTGTTGTTTTTGACTCCTGGTTTTAAGTGTTCATATTTACTAGGTGACTTCTGAAAAGGCAAAATGTTATACTAGCTATACCACTTCTTCAAAAATGTTTGAAGAGGCTCACAACAAAGGTGAGTTTAAGGTCAATAAAACAGAAAATAGGGTAAGAAAGTAACCATAAAGATCTGGGAAAGTTTGATTCTGTGTAACAGGCAACTTCCCTAATGTGCCTGTCAGGTGCTAGCTGCAAAATGTTCCTTCAAGTAACTGAACACTTTGGCTTCTCATATTTACCAATATTTTACCAAATAAAGGATACATTTTTTACAACAAATGACTTATTTTAGCTACATACACCCAGATCAATTTACTGAGATTACTCCACCATTCTTGTAAAAACCAAAAAAAAAAAAAAAAGATGAGGATAAATGACAACTGCAACTGTGTTATTTTTGGCTGACTTCTCCAAAGGTCAGTGTCAAAATAGCAGTAATTTTTGAAACTCGCCCTTCTTTGAACAAACATTTGCATGCCTAGCATATTCCAGGAACCACTCTAGGAGCCAAAGATACATCAGCAAATCAGAGACAAAAATGTCTGCTCATATGAGCTTATTCTAGTCACAAAGGCTTCTAGGGCCAAATGTAACAACTTTTTGAAGGAATGCCCAACATACTAATGGATCTGTACAATAAATAATTTAATCACAATTTGTGTTAGTCTGTCAGTGAGTATACCCACAGAGTTTAAGAACTCCTTTGAAAAAACACTAAAGTCTCCAATTCAAAACTGGCTTAACAGTACAACAATAAAGTGTTTGACCTAGATATTTCATACTATCAAATTAATTTTGGTGAGTTACCAGGCCCCAGCTAGATATGGGCTACAGAACAGGGATTTCTTTCTGCAGTTTCCTAACTGAAGTCGTACACCACGCAACAGTGTATGTGCAGAGTTGGACCCACAAGTTTTCCTGAGGTAATAGTTACTAATTTTTAATTTGGTAAATTTTAGTTTCACGAGTTTTACCAGAATATGATTTCTCAAGTGACTCCCCCTCACATCTGCCTTCTCAGGAATCCTTATTTACCGTTAGACACACAAAGCTCATGTTTATCCAAGAATGGTAGAATAGGCAACCATCCAAGAATGGTAAAATAGGCAACCATCTGTTAAGAATCTGTTGGTAAGTGGCAGCATTTTCAGGAACTGTGCCAATATCAGTTTGGGAATTATATATTGGACATAGCCCAATAGTTTCAAAACCTGGTTTTGTTTCCTCCTTTTTTTCAAAGAAATACAAAGGAGGTAAGACTTCAAAGTTAGCTCAAGTTGAAATTGTTACATCAGGGACTCCTCTGGACAACTTAACTGTTAAACTGTATTTTATCTGTGACTTATCAAAAATCAATATTTATATATGATATAGACTATAAATTAGTGTGTATAATTGGTATAATAAATTTACACGAATAAATTGATATAATAATTTGATAGTTTCATATGTTTTGCTGTGGTGTCATTGCTTTCTGAGGAGTAATTTTGGTCTGTATATCTCCTGAATTAGATTAAGCAGCTGCAAAAATTCACACAAATTTTACTTGGTGATCCAAGGCCAGGCTTGACAGAAAGCCTCGAGGGATAAATTTGGTTCCCACCTCTTTGCATGTAGTTATCACACAAATGCTGAATCTACAGCCTCAGGCAGTTAGTTTTCTCTCTCACACATGCATGCCCATGCACACACACTTGTACTCTTGCACCCTACTCATACCCAGAACAATGTCTGCTACAGGTAAGACTTTATAACCACATCAGCTGGCAAAGATCCTAAGAGGAAAGAAGCAAAGACTTACAGTCACTTTTAAAAAGTAAGATTTCATAAAACATTGGCAACCTGAATGAGAAAGGAAGTAAATTTCAGTGAGAAATAAGTATGTAAGTCAACCAATGAAGAATGTGGTGGCTGAAAGAATCAAGTTTTGACTTTCAAATTTTTCTAACTGTGGGATTTGTTTAAAAATTCTGGCATTCACACACACAGGTAAGATCAAATTTTATCAGATCAAAATCATTACATGGCATCTAAATTTCGCTTTTGTTAAACATTATATAAAGAATAAGGATAAAAAACTTTATGTGTATACTTCAATGGAAATAGTTTATGTGTTATTTAACTATTGCTTATTTTGCATGGATATTCTGTCATTTTAAAATCCTTTAACCACCACTTAGCTGTTCAAGGGAATTATGAACACCAAAATCTATTAGCAAATAGGGACACAGTATTTCTAAGAGAATGCCATTGGTATATTACGGCTATTGAGTGTCTTCTCAAGAGCAGCTTTGATTCTGAGTGGACTCATAGGCAGAAAAGAAGGAGGTGGATTAGGTCAGGGTAGCAAGAACAGAATAAGCCTTACCATTTTTTCTTCTCTAGAACACATTTTTAGTATAAGGATGAGGGGGAAAAAAAGTCCTTTTGGTTCAAAAGTTAGTTGCCAAGGAGACAAAGGAATATACCTAAACTTATAAACGAAGATACATTTTCAGTTTCTTGGCTCAATACACTTTTATTTTCATAAGGTACACATCTCTGGCTTTCCTGCAGATGAATTTTTTGAAAGGCATATATATCCTCTGAAAAACTCTCATATCCAGTTAGCCACCTTTTAAGCTTTAAAATTCTTGCTAGCATTTTGACTCAACATTTGCACAAACCAATCTTGCTGATTATGATTAAAATTTGTCCCTTGGCAAAATTAAAACAATGAATGTTAAAGTTTTAAAATGCAGGGTGGGGGGTGGGAGATGCACTGAAGTTAATTCTTTCAAGTTAACAGAAATTTAATCTAATATCCATGTGATTCATCATATAACCACAGTTGTCTAGTGTGTTTAATAATTTTTAATGTCATGATATTTGGGTTAAAGATAAATCTGAGTATGGAAAATCATTAAAAATCAGAAAGGAAGAATGATACAAATTAGTGACATGCAAGACCAATATGTATTAGCAACACTAGAATTATAGGATAGTTTTCTCTTAAAAAATGAAGTTTTATTTATATCAAGTAGCAGTATTACCAAGTAAATATTATTAGTCATGAACACATTATATTAAGCTTTGTTAAGGGTTTTTTAAGACTGAGTAATTTTTTAAACATGATTAATTTTTATTCTCTATATTTAGTGACCAATATTAATTTCCTTAATTAGTGAGTTTTTTCATATTCAGTATTGACCTGGATGAATCATTACAAAAACCCAGTAAGTAGGATCCAAATTAATGTGTTCTGATTAAGATTCAGATTAGTAAGACTGCCCTGTCTGCTGTCAAAGCCTTATTTTCTAGACCCATTTTACTGTTGACGAAGAGTACATTCCAAAATTCTCTTAAATTGCTCAACTTACACTCCTATTAGGAAGATATTTAAATCACATTACATAAAAGCCTCTTTGACCTAATGTATCATATGCAGTATAAACCGCTGCAGAAAAGACTTTAATGTATGTTCAAAGACACTGAAATCTATTTAAGTAAGATGTGTATTTAATTTCTCATTGTAAAGAAAAAAAAAAGAAAATAACCAGTCAGGCTTCTTATCAATTAGACAACTTTTACTAAATGAGAAAACTACATTTAAAATGTGCTTTAAAACAAAATGGAATTAGAAAAAAAGACATATGCAAAGAACTTTGCACTGTGCTGAAAAATCAAATCTCTTGCAGGAATACAATAGGCCAATTCATAAAATGTAAGTTAACAGAATTCTCAGTTTAATATTTTCAAAGACGATATTAAGGTCAAGAATTTCACGTCTATGGTAGCACATACAGAAGGGCATTATAAATATGATGTCCATCTCTATGAAGCTTACAAATTTGACAATACTCAATAAAAGCTTTTAGAATCACATCCAAAAATGTCGCATCCAAAGAATCACATATCTGTGTGCTGTAAGTTCTCCTTCTAAAATCTTTATCTTGACTTTCTACTGCTTGTCATTTATTAATACTAACTCTTTAAAAAAAAGAGAACAGGAAAAGAAATGCTGCAATAAACCCTTGATCATGTACAGAAATTATTGCTACTATAGTTCACTACAAAGCATGTCTACACAATTATCATATGAACTTTGATCATGAAAAATCAGAATAAAAATCTTTTGTGACATAAGCCTTACAGTCGTATACAACATTCACATGGCAATAGACAGGTAAGCACCCAATAACCATAGTTGACAAAACGTCCCACTGACCGGCATTCATTTAAATACATCCTTCGTACAGAGGGAGGAAAAAAGAAATAGTGTCAGCTTTCCAAGGCTTGTCAAAAAAGGATTCTCATGTTCTGTGGTTCTAAAAACAAAATACAAGAACAAAAAACCCAAAAAACAAAACCAATGCAGGTGAGGGTGTTACCAGAAAGTTAAACATGCCAAAACGTGCGAATTAAAACCTAAAGCCAAGGTACCACATAATCACATTACCAACTAGTTGGGTAATACTATATGAGCCTTATCTTAAAGTTAAATGAAATGCTACTGCACAATAGAGCATCAATAAGTTAAAAATTAAGAGTGCACAAATCCAAAACAGTGGCAATTTCTGTATAATGCAAAATATTCACTATCAGCTGTAAAGTCTGCCCAAACTGTTTGATTAAATCACTGGATTGGATATTTGGCATATTTTAAAAAATAATCAATTTCTAAAATTCCTTTTTACTGTAATGAGGCTTAAGTTTTCTTATTAAGATCAAACAGGTACATAAGTATAAATAAGCAAGGGAAAATAAGTTGGTGATGTATTTAAAGCTCTTCCCACATTTCACTTTTAAAAATGTTTAGGGAAAAAAACTTAGAAAATATTTGCCATTATTCTAGCAAAAACAAACAAAACAAAACAAGACCCAAATAATTAAAGGATCAAGCAACACTAAAACCACATTACACAGATGGATCATCATGCTTTCATCTGGTTTAACTATCACATCTAATTTAACTGGGATGCTTTTCAACTTTAAAAACTGTGATGTGTGAAGATGTAACTTTAATGGGTAATTTTGAATTTGGATTTAACTTTTTGAGTATTTAACAGAGTATACTTATTACAATACAGTGTAGCACATCTTTCTATTAGAAAAAAATTTAAGATCCTTTACCCGTCTCCTTAAGTTAAAGGTGTGACATCATAAAGGGTGTCAAATGGTTGGATGGTTTTACAGTGCACACTTATATATCATGAAGTATGTCCTTAACAAATCTGATGGTTTCTTTACAGAGTTCCTTTCTTCACCTTTTCTTCGGTGGATTAGCTGTTCGAGGTGGAGTGACAGGACGTCCTGAATTCAGTCCACCATACTGGTACTTAGCTTTCTTTTCAGATGGTTTCAGTATCTTAAAGTAAACAATTTATTAACAATATTATTCTTTCAAATGCTTAAGAAAGTTATTATTACAATAGGGAGTTTTTCAATAAATGACATAAATGGTAAAAGTGCAATACAAATGTAGAAAAAAACAGCAAAGTTCCACAAACATTTTTCATATTTAAAGAGTACGCAAATGTCTAAATATCTCAATATTGCTCTTATTTTGTCATTCCACTGATAATTTAGTTATAAAAGCTCAAATACAGGAATCCTGTCAACTACCCAGCCTTAGATTTTAAGTAAAAATTTTTTCAAATTAGCTTCTTCACCATAAGGGAAGAACAATAGTTTATGAGTCAAAAGACCTAGGTTCTCATCATAATGCTGTCACTGTTTACTTAGAGGGTAATTAGCCACATGACAGACCTTAGTTTTTTATGTCTTTAAGAAAATAACAGATTTACATATTTTACATTTCATAAAGTTCACCCATTTAAAATATTAAAAGCTGGTGATTTTTAGTATATTTATGAGTTGTACAACCACTGCTATAACCTAATTTAAAATTTTTGTCATCCCAAAAAGAAACCTCGTTCCCACAGGCAATCACTTATCATTTCTACTCTCTACTATCCTAAGGCTCTTTCAAGTAAATGAAACCATAAATATATGGTCTTTTGTAACTGGCTTCTTTTACTGAAATAGTGTTTTTGAGGTTCATTCATGTTGTAGCATATAATTCCTTACTTTAAACTGCCAAACAATATGCCATTTTATGGATATTCCACATTTTGTTTATTCATCACTCTAGTTGGACATCTGCATTGTTTCCACCTTTTGGCTACAAATGATCCAAGAATATGCACACACATGTATTTGAGTACCTGTTTTCAATTCTTTTGGGTATACTTAGGAGGGAATTGCTGGGTGATATAGAAACTGTGTTTAACTTTTTGAGGTACTGCCAAACTGTTTTCCAAAGTGGCTGCACCATTTTACATTCCACCATCAATATATATTCCCACCAACAATGTATGAAGATTCCAGCTTCACCACATCCTTACCCCTACTTGTTATTGTCTGACTTGCCAATACTTGTCTGACTTTTATTGTACTTATTCTGGTGGGGGTAAATAGGGCTTAGCCTATAGTACAGGTAGAAAATTTCAATAATTACACAAAAAAATGTGTAGAAAAGACTTATGAAGCATTTCTTAGAACTATTCAGAGCATCACAGTGCCTCAGTGAAAAGAAATATTCATCTAACTCCACTATGGCAACTGTTGAGGATAAGGCCTGGGTTACTATCCTAAAATTGTAAATGAGAAGTCAAACATTTACCATTCAATTGTACTAATTGATAGAAACAGTGTAATACAATAAAGGAAAAAAGGAATAGGAAAGCTCTTCTACATTTAAAAAGAGAACAATATGTAGAGTGTGAATGTTAGAGACATAAAATAACTTTTGCAAAAACAAAGTACTGAAATTGTTTTAATCTTAAATAGCAGGCTAAACCTAGAGTTGGTCTTTTTAAAATGTAAATGTTTCTCTATTTATAAATTGGTACTTTAAGATTGTTTGGTAAGTTTTTTTTTTAAGTATTTTACCTTATTTTCATCTTTATAATTCGCTCTCCTCAACATCTTTCATCTTGCAAAAGAAAATCTAAATTATTCACTGAATTCACATACTTTTATTAGTAGGTAAGCCACTATCCAAGGAGTCACACAGAAATTTAACAATTTAAATACATGGATCAACAATGGATCCATGAGTGATAATCACTTCTGAATAAATCAATTTTTTATACCTGTTCAAGAAAAGAATGCAAATCTAAAAGAAAAATCCTTGTAACAATGGCTTTAGAGTTCTAGTTATACATTTACATCATACCTGAAATGAACACATCAAAGTTTCATCCACACTCATCATTCCACCAGCATTATCAAATTCACCACAGTAATTTGGAGCTGAAAATAGGGTTACCAATTGTCGTTTAGCAAAAAATTCATATCCATCTTCCACCACCTGTCAAAAGAAAAAACACACTTACTTATAGGTAATTCTTAACTGAGATTAATGTGACAAAAAAACCAAAAACACAAAAGCCATTTTGTTTTGGAAGCTTGATTTTTATTCTTAAATTTGCCTTAGAACATTAAAATTTCTATAATGCAAGGATTTAACTTAAATAATTTATGATAGCTAAGAAGTTTAAAATATACCATTTCCAAGATTCTCCATATTGCATAGTTAAGTGTCTACAGGAAGCTGAGACAGGTAATACTTCTTAGATTATGGCATTATAATCCAACTATAGAATCCTTAATTCAGTGAACAACATCCAGACAGTAAAGGATAGCTTATGCCAAGAATGTTTTTCTTGCCCCACTTTCTATTAGTATTATGTAGCTACAATATTGAAAGCTTTACTAAATTGAGTTTAATTTATATAGATCAAGCTCCAAAAAATTAGCTGCCTAAAAATATAATTTGTATATAATTCTTTTCCTTAATGATTTAACACTATTTCTAGAATCTGTTGTCAATTCCTGATTTAAACAATTTGTATTTCTCAGCTCTCCAAACCTGAGAAACAGGCAATGACATGTAAATTTTATATTTATTTATGGTAGTAGGCAAGAATATTTTTCAGACTTTTAGGTAAAGCAAAATTATCTACAATACTTGATAATGTACGAAAGCACCTCCCAAATCAATTCCTTTAATTTTTTAATACCTATCTTAGGATTAGGTTCATGCTATTATAACTACCTTAAGGCAGAATTTAAAGATTAACCTTTTCTGTTAAGACATTGTCCACTTTATCTATGCTAGCTCAGGATAGTGTTTGGCATTATGTACTTTCAGTTCTTAGTTTGTAGTTTCTGTTATTTCCCATCATAAGTCCCTTAATTTCAGAGATAATATATTTGAAAATAAGCATAACAGGATTTTGGAGTATCTGGAAAAAGATCATGCAAACCAAGGTAGTTCAGTAACCTGACTTTAAAACCACCATCTATTTTTTTTTATAAGGTATCATTGATATACAATTTTATTATGGTTCCACATGAGCAATATTGTGGTTACTACATTCACTCATATTAACAAGTCCTCGCCCACACCCCATTGCAGTACTGTCCATTAGCATAGTAATATGCTGTAGTCAGCACTTGTCTTCTCTGTGCTATACCGCCTCCCCTACCTATTGTGAGTGCTAACTATAATGACCCTTAATCCCCTTCTCTCTCCCTCCCTCCCCACCCACCCTATCCTCTTCCCTTTGGTAACTAGTAGTCCCTTCTTGGAGTCTGTGAGTCTGCTGCTGTGTTGTTCCTTCAGTTTTGCTTTGTTGTTATACTCCACAAATGAGGGAAATCATTTGGTACTTGTCTTCCTTCGCCTGGCTTATTTCACTGAGCATAATACCCTCTAGCTCCATCCATGTTGTTGCAAATGGTAGAATTTGTTTTCTTCTTATTGCTAAATAATATTCCATTGTGTATATGTACCACATCATCTTTGCCCATTCATCTACTGATAAGACACTTAGGTTGCTTCCATATCTTGGCTATTGTAAATAGTGCTTCAATAAACATAGGGGTACATATGTCTTTTTGAATCTGGGATCTTGTTTTTCTGGGTAAATTCCTAGAGGTGGAATTCCTGGGTCAAATGGTATTTCTATTTTTAGTTTTTTGAGGAGCCTCCATATGGCTTTCCACAATGGTTGAACTTGCTTACAAATTCCCACCAGCAGTGTACGAGGTTTCTCCCCATCCTCACCAGCATTTGTTGTTCCTTGTCTTTTGGATGTTGACCATCCTAACTGGTGTGAGGTGGTATCTCATTGTGAAAACCACCATCTATTTTTGAAAGTATTCATGAATGGAAAGCTATAGATGAAAAAAATTATCAGTGGGTGTTTTATTAGGAAATTTAGCAACTCTACCCTGTCATCTAGTGGAAGGTTTATTTTAATTATCTAACATAAACACAATGTTTAACTGATTAAAAAAGCAAGTATTGTGGAATGGCATATACTTAATAAATTTTGCTTTAACAAAGAAGTAACAAGGAATCTTTAAAAATACATTTAAAATTTTGAATACTTAGTACTTTCAAAAGTAGCCAGAAAAGATCTTAAAAAATTCTTTTCATTCAATGTATTTCATACCAGTTACATTTTAGAGAACATGAGAACTTGAATTGTTAAAATAAGCTTGTTAATCCATTTATTTAACAAACACTAAATGCATGCTATGTCAGTAAATTTACAAGGCAAGGGATATTCAAAGGTCCATAAGTCACAATCCCCTCCTTAAAGAGTGTACAATCTAGTGGTGGAGAAAGACATGAACAAATAAACCTAAATTGTGTATATGTTTTTATAATGAAAATTCAAATAGACACAAAAGAAGATAGAGAAGTGTTCAATAAACTCACACTTACTCACCACCCTGACTTATAATTATCAGGATTTTGCTGCATTTATTTCATTTATCCCTTTTTCGTCTGTTGATATATTTTAAAGCAAAGCCCAGACATGTCATCTTACCTCTACATACTGGAGTATACATTTCTGAAAAATATGGACATCTTTCTTATGTAACAGTATCATCCCAGCTAAAACCATTAACAATGACTCCTTAATATGTAATACCCAGTCTATAATAAAAATTTCCCTGTCTCAAAAACTTGTATGGTTTTGTATCAGGGTCCATGCAATTCATTTGATTATTATCTATAATATACAAATGTACATAAATGGGATCAAATATTTCTAGAAAGCCTTCAGATAAGCACTGAAAAATCTTTTAGTATTGCAGTACACTGCAAAAATATATTCATTTGAAACATTTCCTCTTAGGAAGGGTTCACAAATCTTTAGATTGTTAATTTTGAGATCAGAGTATAGGCTTCACCTCTCTCACTGCTTTGCTTGTGTAAGTAGCTTTCTTGGATCTGTTTCTTCAAAAATAAAAGGAGTGGACTTTTGTAAAGTTAATAAATATAAAGTTTTATATTTTATACCTGATGAGCTCGACAAATCAAGTCTAAATCATGGCGATTCAGAAATTTACTGACTACATCAGCTCCAAAAGTGAAGGAAACACCACGATCATTTTCTCCCCAACCTTGCACATCCTTATCTGGGTCAGACCACAGCAAATCACAAAGCAAACCTTTAAAGAATAAAAACAGCAATGAAAAAGTGAAATATTTGTAAAATAAAGTATAAATCACATTTCTTCTCCTGCCCTCTTACTCTTTAATCAACAGGAAGAACCACTTGCCCCCTATAAAATCCCAGCCCAGTGAACTCAGCCACTTTGTTAAAGCAACCACACAAATATAATCTTGCCTGGCTTCTTAAGGCAGTACTTTCCAAACATTCCCACATACAGGAAATATGTGTATGGCATATTCTAAGCACATAATATATAGAAAAGGCTGTTCAGTTTCTTTATATAGGTAATCAATTGACCCAGCAGCCATTTCCTGAATAGTTCATCCTTTCCTTACAGAACTGTAGTCTATTCAGGTAATTTATTTGTATTTATCCCTAAACCAATAACACACTATAGCTTTTAAATAAATCTTTATTTTTTGTAGCGGTAGTATCCTTATAATATTTTTCTTCAGGATTGTCTTGGTTCCTTTCAATCCTTTGTTCTTCTACATAAAAACTTCTCAGTTTGTCTAATTCCATGGACCCAACTAAGATTTCACTGGAATTACATTTGATCTGTAAGTCAAGTTAAGGGAAGAAAATATTTCTTACAAAGGCTTGGAGGATTTAAATAAAGTATGGAGGAACAAAATCAGATCAGATCCTTGGCTTTATTATATTTCGGCCTTAAGAGGTCAGAGGTAAAAATATTTATTTGGGTATTTTCATAATACTAATAGTAGTGTAAATCTTAGGAGGGATTCAGAGCACCTTGGGAATATAAAGTGAGAAGACCTTAAAGTCTCATGAATCAAACATTTAAAAAGCAGGCAAGAAAAGGGGGAATAAACAAAATATTGAGAAGGAATGGTTGAAACAAAAGGAAGAGATTAGAACAGGTTACATCTCCTGAAATGAGTAAGAATTACCAAGAAGTAGGAAATGGTTAAAATTTGAGTACAACAAGAGGAGGACAAAAACCAAAAAAATTGTCCCTTACAATTAGGTCATCAGACCTTAATGAAAGCAGTTTCTTGATGGTTGAGGGAAAGAGAGTGGATAAAAGTCAAATTGTAGTGAGATAAGAGGGAGTGGATGTTGACATGGTGATACTGCTTTTTTAAGAACTATGGGAAGGAGAAATCAATGCTAATTGAAGATTTCTTTCAGAATGAGTCAGTTTTAAGATTTTTTTTGAGAATCCATCAACTTCATAATATGGCTTATCAAAAAAAGGAGAACTTCACTGTGAGTCATAGTATAACTTGCCTTGCTAAGCAATTATCTAAAACATCTTGCAGAACTGGTAGCAATATACTCTTAATTTCTGTTGTTTCCTAAGCTGCTGCTATGTTTTAAGAAATCCACCAGCATACAAAATCTATTGGGATTGATAGTCTCAATTTATAACCTTTTCCTGATTTGTAAAGAATCACATACTAATTCTTTAAAAAAAATACATGCATATACCTAGTGTTCCATAATGCTCATACTTTCCAGTTTGTTTTCAGGGATGAAGCATGGAGTCGAAGACCAAGATAGTAGTCTATAATTTTAATATAACAGTAAAACTAGAATGTATTGGTTGCCTTTAGAATTATTTGGGAAATATGAAAGTCTGGATGCATACAAAATCAACTAACGACAGCAACAGCACCGTGACATTTTTCAACTTTAATTGAATCAAGGTAAGAATCTCAGTTAAGGTTCAGTGTTTGACAGTTCAATTCCTAATGAACAAATATCACAATCATTAGGCTGTTCCTTTAAAAAATATGTTAATTTATATATTAAATTTCTAAAGATTACAGAAAATATCCAAGCTTAAAATGACCTTTTTAGCAACTCAGAAATGTCCCATTAGAATATGCTGAGAAGAGAAACCTAGTATGTCACCCTTGAAATTCATTTATGTCTTAACTACACCATTAATAGAAACTCTAAAGATGTAATGACTTGAAATATGTATTAATACTGTACCTTATTTAGAAATTAGCATTTTAAATAAATTCCCTATTATTTAAATACTGTTTTCTGTTGAGTTTTTTACATAATTACAGTAAAAATCTGGTAAAATGCATGATTTTCCTTTCATAATTAAAACAAATGAGCTGTTACACAGTAAATTATGAGGCAACTTCTTACAATACACAGTATGTCAGGGGCTTACCAACAGAAGGATCTATGTAGAATGGTTGATGTTTAGTTATGAATAGCATTTTGAGTGATATTATCAGGCTTTCAGTATGAGCAAAACAATCCAATCTCACTTGAAAACAAGCAATCAAATGTATGTTCTTAACAGCCCAATTTACAGGTTTAACCATGTCTTACTCAGGCTCCGGACTGTGAATATTTTTTAAGGCTTACCTTTCTATAGAATCTTTGAATCTTAAGAGTGGGAAATGAACTTTGCAACCATCTAGCTAAACCCTGCTTGATGAATTATCAATTCCTCATTAAAAAACCACCAATAAACAATACTCTTATTAATCAGTAAGCTAAAAGAGCTTTGTCTTTATGTTTCTAATATATGACAGGGTTTCTAGACACTATGACACTTTAGACTATCCTCATTTTCAAGATACTAAGCTTGTTGAAAACTGATGAACACACAAAGGGTGGGTCTAATTACACAAATAACAAGGGGACAATTAATCCAATAATGTAAGTTTGTTTAAACAAAATAGTCTGGTAGGAACTGAAGGAGAGCAGTTTTGCTTATGTAAATGTTTTTAATAGAGTGACAGTGTGATAAAACTAAAAATATATTTGGGTTTTGTTCACATTCCTGGTACAGGGTTCCTAAAATTCTTGGAATTTCCTAAGTGATAGGAGTGTCTTTTGTTATTCCTAAGGAGCCCCTTTCCATCATTATACTAAGGAGGTGACCCAGGGGCCCCTACCTGTGTAGGATGGGGCCTAAGTCAACAGATCAAACATGTGATTAGAGGGTTAGAACTGTCAGCCCTCCCTCCCTGTCCCCCTTAACCTCTGGGGGCTGAAAACTGAATTCTATGAAAACTCTTGAACAACCAAATTTAGGGAACTTCTGGCTGGTGAACATGTTTGATGCCAAAGGGTGTGGAAGCTGTTCACCAATCAACATCCCCCTTCCTACTGCTTGTCCTACGCACCTCTTCCATTTGGCTGTTCCTGAATTTTATCGTTTGTAATAAACTGCTGAATGTAAGTAAAGCATCTGAGGAGGCAGTTGTGAGGAATCCGTGAATTTGTAGTTGGCCAGGTAATAGTGTGAGTGTCTGGGGAACCCCACTTAATGCTGGAAACCTAAGGGGGGGCAGCCTTGTGGAATAGAGCCCTTAACGTGTGAGGTCTTGGCTAACTCTAGGAGTTAGTGTCACAATTGAACTGAGTTGCTGGACACCCACTTGGTGCTGGAGAATCAGTTTAGTATGCAAAAACACACTTGGCATCAAAAGTGGTGTAAGAAAATGACACACAGAAAGGCATTAATACTTTAAGCAAAAGTTGAACTAAGAAAACAGTGTAATTGCATTCAATTCATAGGTCTTCATGGCATTTTATGATATGAATGCCATGATTAGTACAGGCATATCTCATTTCATTGTGTTTCACAGATACTGTTTTTAACAAATTAAAGGTTTATGGCAACCCTGTGTTGAGCAAGTCTACTAGCAATATTTTTTCTAGTAATAGCATTTGCTTACTTCATGTCTCTGTGTCATGTTTTGGTAATTCTAGAAATATTTCCAAGTTTTTCATTACTATTATATTTTGTATGGTTATCTGTGATCTCTGATGTTACAACACAATAGTAATTACAGATACTGACAAATACATAATCATATTACAAGTTATTGTGGGGTGTCATGAAAGGTGTCCATATAAGATGGCAAATTTAACTAGAAAATGTGTTCTGACTGCTCCATGGATAGGCTATTACCCTGTGAGCACTAATCCCCCAATAGCTCTTGGCTATTTACCCAAGAAGGCTCTCTTGGGTCTCCCTATTCCCCAAGACGCAGCAATACTGAATTTAGGCCAGTTAATAATCCTATAATGGCCTCTGTTCAAATGAAAGAAGAGTTGCACATCTCTCGCTTAAAATCAAAAGCTAGAAAAGATTCTTAACTGAGAAAGGCATGTTGAAAGCTGAAGAAAGGCTGAAAGCTAGGCCTCTTGTGCCAAGCAGTCAGCCAAGCTGCAAATGCAAAGGAAAAGTTCTTAAAGGAAATTAAATGTTGTTCCAGTGAACACATGATTGAGAGAAAAGTGAAATAGCCTTATTGATGATACGAATAAAGTTTGAGTGGTCTGGTTACAAACCAGCCACAACATTCCCTTAAGCCAAAACCTAATCCAGAGTAAGGCCCTAACTCTTTTCAATTCTATGAAGGCTGAAAGAGGTGAGGACTGCAAAAGAAAAGCTGGCATCTAGTAGCAGAGGGTAGTTCATGGAGTTTAAGGAAAGATGCCATCTCTAACATAAAAATGTAAGGTGAAGGAGCAAGTGCTAGTGTAGAAACTGCAGAAAATTATCCAGAAGATCTAGCTAAAATAATTCATGAAGGTGGCTACACTCAACAATAGATTTTTTTATGTAGATGAAACAGCCTTCTATTGAAATAAGATGCCATCTAGGACTTTCATAGCTAGAGAGAAGTCAATTCCTGGCTTCAAAGCTTCAAAGGACAGGCTGTCTTTCTTAGGGGCTAATGAAGTTGGTTACTTTAAGATGAAGCCAATGCTCATATGCCATTCTGAAAATCCTAGGACCCTTATGAATTATGCTGAATCTACTCTGCCTATGCTCTATAAATGGAAAACAAAGCCTGGATGACAGCACATATGTTTACAGCATGATTTATTAAGTATTTTAAGCCCACTATTGAGACCTACTGCTCAGAAAAAAGAATCTTTTCAAAATACTAAATTCTCTTGATTTACCCAGTCACCTGAGTGCTAATGGATATGTACAATGAGATTGTTTTTTTCATGCCTGCTGCCACCACATCCATTCTGTAGCCCATGGATCTACTCATCACTTTGACTTTCAAGTCTTATTACTTAAGTAATACATTTCATAAGACATAGTGATTCCTCTGATGGCTGTGGACAAAGTAAACTGAAAACCTTCTGGAAAGGATTTACCATTCTAGATGCCATTAAGAACATTCATGATTTATGGGACAAGGACAAAATATCAACATTAACTGGTGTTTGGAAGAAATTGATTCCAACTGTCATGGATGACTCTGAGTGGCTCAAGAGTTCAGTGGAGGAAGTAAAGCAGATATGGTGGAAACAGCAAGAGAACCAGAATTAGAAGTGGAGTCCAAAGATGTGACTGAAATGCTATAATCTCATGAGAGAATTTCAACAGATGAGGTGCATGCAGTTTCTTATGGATGAGCAAAGAATGTGGTTTCTGAAAATGGAATCTACTGATGAAGATGCTGTCAAGACTGCTGAAATGACAACAAAGGATTACATAAACTTAGTTGATAAAGCAGCAGCAGGGTTTCAAAGGACTGACTCCAATTTTGAAAGTTCTACTGTAGGTAAAAGACTATCAAACAGCATCACAGACTACAGAGAAATTGTTCCTGAAAGGCAGAGTCCACTGATGGAGAAAATGTCATTGTCTCATTTTAAGAAATTGCCACAGCCACCCCAACTTTCAGCAACCATTACCCTGATGAGTCAGCAGCCATCAATATCAGGGCAAGACCGTACAGCATCAAAAGAGTTACTTGCTGAAACTCAGGTGATGGTCACCACTTTTTAGCAATAAAGTATTTTTATATTAAGGCATGCACATTGTTTTTTAAGACACACTGCCACTGTGCACTTAATAACTACATAACTTTTATATAGTCACTTTAAATCAAAAACTCATCTGAGACTCACTTTGTGATGTTCGCTTTAATGCGGTGGTCTGGAATGGAATTCACACTAACTCTAAGATATGGCTGTATAACACTTAGTACATACATACACTGGTACCCAAATACAAGTAATTACCATTTAAAAGCCAATAAAAGGTTGGGGTAGGTGGTAACTGTGCCTGGCATTGATTTATAAAATTACATTCAGATCATTTGTTAACCAACAGAGTGATTTATCCTCAACTAGAACTTAATTTGCTTTTGTTTTTGACTTGCTTCACTTGCCTGAAAGTTATTCTGAATGTCTGAATAATTGTCTTATTTTTTTCATACAAAATTTTCACACAATTTTATAGAATTCATATCTCTAGTCTTCTAAGTTCTAAAAATTTGTAATATACACACAGAAAATTACTACATAATTTTTAAAAGGTACTAACTGCATCCTCAGCTAAGAAAGATTATTTTAATTAAAACACTTTAATTTTAACAGGTCTTTGATGGATGTATTCAATATTGATGAGAACGAGGGAATTTACAAAGATGGGAAGGTAAGTGGAATCAATACCGAGATCTTTTGTTACAACGAAGTTTGACAGAAACAATTATTATGGTTATAAAGTTGAAAACTTCTGCATGTTGGGGAATAATTAGTGGAAAGTGAAATATTTTATATTACTGCTGGTAATGTGCAGTTAGCTTATTGAGTATTAAAAAGAGCTCTATTATTTACTACATAAACCAATCCTATGAATTCCACTAATACAGTTAAGTTCAAATATGCCAATATTTTATGTAAAACAATTAATTAAACCTCTGTATATACTTAACCTGTGTCAGGGACATCAGTGGGTCTCATAATTCTCCGAATCTGCTCCATAGACTGCAGATCTGGTGACAATCCTATAAAGTAAGAAGATGAGGCACAGTACTGACATATAAAAAATTTTCACTCAAATAAAAAAGCATTTAAAGTAGATTCAAGATGTGAAATTAAAGATACTTAAAGTGTTCCTTTTAATATTAGCTTCAATACATTACCTTTTAAAACAGAATCCCATTTGATACAATAGAACAGTATGTTCTTCTCCACTCTTCCTTACCAGGGAAAAGAAATTCCCTCTCATTTCAAAAGATTTTTCAAGGAAAGAAATCCCACCACTCTTCTTTCTTTCCAACCATTCCCTGCCCTTCCTAGGAATATACTCAATTCCAATCCTTCCTACCACTTTTGCCACTTCTTACCACCTAAATCTAAATATGTTGACTTCCAAGTTAGTGCCTCACTCTGTCCCATGAAACCGTCCTATATCCCACTCCAGCATGCTCATTGTCCTCATAAAAGCATAACTGTTGGTCGGAAGTTAAACGAGAAATATATGAAAGAATGAAATATATGAAACAAATCATACTTCATTCTGCTCCATTTCTATTTTTAGATATACTACTGTCAAGATCTACAATTTCTTAAATATCTATTGTAAAATGTATTTCAATTAATTATGTTCTATCAGAGAATAACACAATTAGTACTCCAGGCCTAGACAAGTACACCAATTTCAGAGTTTTTCCACTTTAATTCTTTTCACATACTGATGAAAAACTGATTTTATTACAGTATTTTCATTAAATTATTTGCCTGGACAAAAAACCAATATGGTTACTAAACCACTCAACAAACACGTTTGCTCAGTATTCAAATCTCTGTAATCTGAACCCATTATTCCCCAACATGTACTTAACATTCTAGTTATGCCAGTCCTTACATATTACTTAACTAGACAACATACAAGACTTGTCTCAAGTCCCTTTGACTTCTCCAAGGTCTATTTATCTTCCAAAAGCCATAAATATTCACAAAACAATTCTTCCTTTCCTGACTTCTCATAATAATTACTGTTGCTACAAGTCCTTCAACATAATTAAATCCCTTTTATTACTCAATATGGTTTGAAAATAAACATTTTACCCTCAAGATAGCCAGATCATATATTATCTATTATTTCTGTGGCATACAGCCAAGTGCTAGATACATGTTAGTTTTTCAAATGAACTTTCATATATTGAAGCTATTTAACAAGGCATAGAACAGACTTAGCATTCTACCAAAAAAATTATTTTTAGAACTAAGCAGACATATTATCTAAAGCCTTGGCATGTGGGAATATTAAATTCAATTATATTTTGATTCTGACAAAAGGAATTTAATACAGGCAGGAAAATAATCAAGGTTCTATCACTTTTATTCACAGGGCGATCTTTCTATCACAACTAAGGCAAAGGGAAGACATTTTTTCAGACAAAACTCTGGTTATCCTCATATATTAAATTCTTTAAAGACAAGTACCAAATTTTCATTTTCATTATGTATAAACCCAAATTTCTTGTAATTAAAAGAGATACTAGCCATATTTAAAAGTTTTAATCACTTGAGTTTTCACACAAGCACTGCTTTGTTTTCCCACAGCATCGTAATTATAGGTCTTTTCTAGATAATGAACAGTAAGAAAATCCCATAGGCAAATTTACTCGTCTACCTCCATGACAACAGAAGATCTTCTCATCCACAATGGCAGCTATAGGCAGACAGTTAAAACAATCAGTGAAGGTCTTCCACAATTTAATATTAAACCTTCGTTTACCTATTAAAAAAACAAGCAATAAAATAAAAAAATCCAAAACTGTTCTTATTAGCTTTCTCACAGTCACAGGACTATAAATAACCTCAATTTTCTTCTTTATGTTTAACACTTCATTTTTTCTATAATAAATGTGTTACTTGTATACTTTTAAAAAGATAATAAATATAACAAACATCCAGCACCTTCAGTTACAATTACTTCAAAGATGGTGGTGTTTGAAACAGATTAAACACTTTTGTCTTTTAAGATCACTGTAACATTTTGAAGTAGTCTAATAGATAATTAGTTAATTTTTTCCATTCAACATGTACACTAGTTAAATACCTAGCCAAATAAGTAAGCAGAAGTAAAAAGGGTGCCTGGAAACTGTCCATATTAACTCTAATGCATTGAGTAACACAGCATAAACTTACTGCCAAGAAAGGAGAATTTCCAAGTGCTTAACTGGTATTCAGTTTTGAGTGAATTACAATTTGGCACTACAGCAAGTATAAACAGAGACACAAACACTGTAATTTTCCTGCAGTCTACCATAAAGAGCTATAACAAAGACAATGTCAAGTATATATTCACCTTTTTAGAGTTATTTGATTTTTCTGAATTTGGCAGTGTTGCCAACAGCTAAGCCAGAGGAGAAATGAAAGACATAAGCATTAATTTCCTATGTTTTTATGTGTAAATAACTCAAACTAGTGTTTATAGATGCTCTCATACATTACTTCATTTGATGTCATTTCTATCCTTATGGATATTCAAGCCCATATTTTACCCTTGAAGGATATACCTCTGTTTCTGATGTAGCTTTAGAAAAGTGGTTAGTCTACTACAATCTACTTACTGTCAACTGGTCTAATTTAAATAACTGAAACCATACACTGCACCTCAGAAAAGAAAAATGCAATACACATCAAATATAGAATCATTCCTATTAGAATGTAAGCTCCATGAGAACAGAGATCATCTGTCTTGTGTACCACTGCATTCTTAATACCTGGCAGTTAAAACTTCCTCAAACATTTGCCAAGTAAGTGATTATATTAATCAAGAAAATAGGAGTTTGAATAGAACTCTACCATACCTAAGGATGGAAAAAAAAAATTGATTTTAACGGGGAATTCAGAACTAAAAAATAGTAAAACTAACTTGAAAATCATTGCAAAATTCTAAACTGTACATTAACCAAACCTATTTCACTGCTATACTCTAACAAAGCAAAAGACCAATTTCAAATGTAGTTAGGTAATTTAGAAGTAGCACTTGGAAACACTACTACACAACAGCAAACTCATGATTCCTTACTGATGAAAAAGAGTACAGTAAAATACAGATACCCTATTCAGTATCCTTCTCTCTCTAAGTTTATAGGCATAGATTAGAATTCTTCTAATAAACATTAAAATAATTTCATAGAACTTCCCAGTATTTCTTGTAGCACAAGGCCAATGAGTGTGTCTGTCAATGAGTGTGTCTGTCATATCATAAGAATGCTGAACTAAAACCTTAATGGACACAAGAAAACCAGAGGCTACTGTCTATAGTGACCTCTATTGCACTTGGAAATTTTACTACATAAACTAATTACAAGAGGGCCTTTCAGCTGAGTAAGTTGCAGTCACCCTGAAAAAGCATGACCAAAGAAATGCCAAGGAACCAATTTAATTAGTACATGTTTCCCAGTTTCAGGTTCCTCTTCCATGAGAAGCTCTCTTCTTGGGCCTATGCTTGATAGATCATACTTTAAGAAAAACTGAATCAAAGGAACTCCCTTGAAATGGAAAATTATTAGGGAATTTTTCCATTAATAACTTTTATTTATTACTTACATTCATCATAGAATCCATAAATGCGATTGATGCTAGCACACTCATGGTTTCCTCTTAAGAGAAAGAAGTTCTCTGGATACTTGATTTTATAAGCCAATAGCAAACAAATGGTTTCCAAAGACTGTTTTCCTCTGTCCACATAATCTCCTAAGAAAAGATAGTTGGCTTCTGGCGGGAAACCTCCATATTCAAATAATCGCAGTAAATCTGTATACTGTCCATGAATATCTCCTAAAAATAGAAAAAGCCAGTTTTAGAAAATCTGGTTACTATGGTAAAGAGTTTATATGAAATTATGCCCAGTGTTTACACCCTTGTGTAATCCTCCCCCCTTGAATGTGGGCTCTAGCTAGTGACTTGCTTCTAACAGGACACAGCAAAAGTGAGATGGGATGTCTCTTCTGAGACTAGGTTACAGAAGACTGACTTCCATCTTGCTTTTTCTCTCATGCTCAATGATGAAGGCAGCCCTATGGAGCACATAAAGCAAAAAACTGAAGGAAGCCTATGGCCAACAGCTCATTAGGAATGGAGGCCCTCAGACCATCAGACCATAAATAACTGAAATCCTTTTACAGTTGAGCTTTGAGATGACTGTAGCCCCAGAGAACACCCTGATTCCAGCCAGAACCAGAGGACTCAGCTAAGCTGGGTTTGAATTCCTGACCCACAGAAACTGTGAGATGAGAAATTCATGTTGTTTTAAGCCACAAAGTTTTAGGATAATTTGTTATATAACAATAGATAAAACAGTAATTATTATTACCTGGTAATTTAAAAGGTCACTTTGTTTACCAGAGAGTGAGACAAATAGCAGGAACTTAGTATAAATTACTACTACCTCCAAATTATTTCTGTATTAAAACATTTTAAAGAGTACCTTGCTAAGACTTTGAATCATTTTAAGATGACTTGTCAGTAAATACATTTGCTTCATTTAGGTTCATAGAAGGGTTGATCATTTCCTACAAAATTCCCAACTATAACCTCTTACTTAAAGGTGATACTCCAAGCTAATTAATTTATTCAACATTTACTGAGCTAACATCTTTTATTTGCAAGGCACTGTAAAAAGGAGCACCAAGCACATGACTTATCACATGAAGAATGAGAAACTATTAAGAGAACACACGAAAGCACCTGCAGGTTACATGGTGTGAATGTTGATCACTAAGAAACATGCAAGAGAATGAAAACTTTTGCACAAAGCAAATAATCCTTAATGGTTAAGTCCATAAAAGTTATGTCATAAACATTAATAGCCACTATAAAGAAAAATTATGCTATAAAACCAAAAGCCAGTATAATACATGATTTATATCACTTCCTGCTGTTATGTGAACTATAGAAAAATATCTTCTGTGCAATGATTTTTCTGGCTACAACAATGCAATCACTCAAAACTTGAAGTCTTAATTTTTTGCTTTTGGCTAGAAGCTACTGTAACATTTAAAAGAATAAATACAAATTGCAACGTATATAACCTCCAAAATAAATTTAAATGATCACAATAAAACAAGAAGTCCATGGATATTGTCATACTGACCTCCAAAATTCTATACATGTTTTTTCTAACCAGTGTACTGGAATGTCCATTTCTCTACATCCTTGACAACACTGGATGCCAGTTTTTGACATTCTCCCCCAATCTGATTAGTTTAGGATTGTTTTTAAATTGCATTTCACTGATTACTGGTTACACTGAGGATCTTATATTTATTGGTCATTTGAATTTCTAACATCTGCCTTTTTATTATAGTTGCTATTTTTCTATTGTCATTTTCTTATTTTTTTCTAAGAACTCTTTATAGTGTGAATAGCAATACTTTACCTGTTGCATATGAGACAAGTATTTTCTTGTCAGTAATTTGTCATTTTATGAAAGTTTCCACTTTTATAAAATTTAATGTGATAAAAGCTATCTTCTTTTATACAGAAATTTCAAGTATTTTCTCTAAATTATCTTCAATGTAGATAGGAGAGGATTAACTAGGATTCAAAAGGGATTATTTCCAACTTTGCCCACTTAACATACCACAAATTTTCAGTGGCGCTTCCAATTCCAAAAGAATAGGCTGGCTAAGAAAGATCTCCCGAGATTTGATGCATAGGCCTCGAACTTCTGCTTCAGTCATCTGCACAATCTTTCCTGGACGGCATCCTCGTACTGATAAACAATGAGTAAAATGGTCAGTTTCCTAAAATTTATACATAAAATAGTAAGTCTTAAAAAAAAAAGTCATGTCTGTATTATGAAGATCAGAAAAGTCACACAAGCAGCAAACATCAGAAACACTGTTGTCTCCTATGGCTAACAGTAAGGTTACTATGCTCTTTGGCTTCTATCTTCACTGCTGCTGGTTCCTGATCACACTCCTCAAGGCTACAGCCACAGAAATACAGTCCTCTTCTTTGCTCTCCAAATGGCCAACTTGAGGCCTTGAAACCCCAGATATCTAAAAGATTTCAGGGATAGCACCTTTGAGTGTCCGGTCTACTCTCTCAGCAAAGTCTTGCATTTAGAAGAAAGCCATAATAGCATCACTAAGAACCAGGCTATGAAGAAAGGGAGATTAAATAAGAAGTAGCTGTCAGTAGGTGACGGAGCTTCACACACTTCCTTGGAATACTATGAGCAATCCCAACAATTTTGGCAACCACCACCTCAATTTTCTGATCACTGCAAAACAAATAAAAAAATGTACCAGATATTTATTAAATTATAATGTATTATCATGTTCACAATACAGCATTATATTAAAAACTCTAAAATCTATTTAGGTAGAGGAAAGCATATTTCACATGAATTAAGTCATAAAATCCATGAATTAATATGGTTGCCAGTAACTCCGGGGATAGAGGGAAGGAATGGTACATGGGGAGTGCCCTATCTGCCCTACTGAATTGAACTTGTAATCACTTCCTCTCAGCATTACTTTCTCCACTGGCTCTTTCTCTTTAATCTTAAAATATACTACTATATTCCATTTAATCTTAACTGAAAAAGGCATTTTAAAAAAAGAAAACACTATATTTCTGTATACTTCTACTATTTGCCATTCATAATAAACTCTACACATTTCTGGCTAAAAACTGCTTCCATTCCTTTGTCAGGTTGAGAGGCTTTAAAAAATAAAGCCCCCCACATGCAAAAAGTCGATCCATGTATACATTCCATTAATATAATATTTAAGTAACAAAGAAGAGACAGAAACAATGCTGAAATGTGCTTTAGCAAATTTGACAATTAGTAAGACCATCCTTGAAATTCAAAACAAAGATCAGCAGAACTACTTTTATTATGGGAACTTAGCATAGCTTCTACATTAGCAGTAGCTCTCAAACATCAATTACTCACTTCCCATGGACATTTGGACTTTTCCAAGACCAAAACAGACATCTAACTTTGAAATATCTAGAATACTAGCTTAGATTCAATTCCCTCTAACAGGAACAATTCTTAATCTTACCATTAAAAGTTTTAAATGTGAGAAGTGATGGTTACAAAATACAGTTCTACCATGAGTACATCAAAAACCTGTTTTAGTTTAAGGAGAAAAAAAATTTTTTTCCTTGAAGGTTTAAAGATCTCTGGTTGCTGTCATGTGACACACATAAAAGTAATTTTAGAGATAATACCAGTGGACAAGACAGACAAAATACTTTTGGCTCTTCAAATGATTCAAATAATAAAACACTTCTTAAGTTACCAAAATTTAGTTCTAATTTGACAGCAGTTTTAACTTCTTTTTCAATCTTTGTATCCACTATTTTTTTCTTCCTTTTTGAATTGGCTAGGACCTCCAGGACAGTGTTGAACAGAAGTGGTACTAATGGTCTTCCCTTATCTTGTCCCAAACTCGGGGGAAGAAGTACTCAATATTTCACTGTTAAGTATGATAGCTGTGGTTTTGTACATACTCAGTTTGCTAGGCATTATTATGAAGGATGTTAAAATTTATCAAATACTGTATCTCAACCACTGAGATAATCATATACTCCCCCCCTTATTCTGTTAATTTAACTTATACTGATTGTTAAGCTAGCCCTGGATTCCTACAATTATGACATTATCTTTCTTAAATGTTGCATGAGTCAATATGTTAATATTCTGTGGCTACATTCATGAGATACTAGCCAGTAATTTCCATTCCTTGTTACTTGTCATTATTTTGATATATCAGGGTTGTGCTGACTTCAAAACAAGTTGGTGTTACCTCTTTTTTAAATTTCTGTTAAGAGAATGTGTAAAATAGGCGTACATTTTTTCTTTAAATGTTTAGGTAACCAGTGAAATCATCTGGGTCTGGAATTTTCCTCTTGAGAAGTGTTTCAAGTACAAATTCATTTTCTTTAACACATAAGACTATTCAGATTTTCCATTTTTTGTGTCACCTAAATTATAAAATTAGCAGTTTATAATATCTATCATTAAAAAATACATATATATAAATTAGTTTTCTCTGAACCACTTGTGAATAAAATTGTGTACATCATGCTCCTTTAACCCTTAATACATTACTATATATTCCCTAAGAATATTCTTATACAGCCATAGTACAAGCTGTCAGATTCAGAAATTTAACATCAATACAAATCTTCAACCTAAAGAATGTACTACAATTTTATTAACTATCTCAATCACTTCCTTTACAGCATTTTCTTCTACTCTAGTACAGAATTCAATCCAGGATTACATTACCGCACTTACTTGTTCCATCTCTTTCATCTCCCTTAACAGAGGTATCAACTGTATCTCTTTTTTTAATTAATTTATTTTATTATCATTAATCTACAATTACATGTGCAATATTACGGTTATTAAACTACCCCTTCATCAGGTCCCCCCCACCAACCCCATTACAGTCACTGTCCATCAGCGTAGTGAGATGCTATAGAATCACTACTTGTCTTCTCTGAGTTGTACAGCCCTCCCCGTGCCCCCCCCCCCCACATTACGTCTGCTAATCGTAATGCCCCTTTTTCCCTCTTATCCCTCCCTTCCCACCCATTTTCCCCAGTCCCTTTCCCTTTGGTAACTATTAGTCCGTTCTTGGGTTCTGTGAGTCTGCTGCTGTTTTGTTCCTTCAGTATTTTTTTCTTTGTTCTTATACTCCACATATGAGTGAAATCATTTGATACTTGTCTTTTTCGGCTTGGCTTATTTCACTGAGCATAATACCCTCTAGCTCCATCCATGTTGTTGCAAATGGTAGGATTTGTTTTCTTCTTATGGCTGAATAATATTCCATTGTGTATATGTACCACATCTTCTTTATCCATTCATCTACTGATGGACACTTAGGTTGCTTCCATTTCTTGGCTATTGTAAATAGTGCTGCAATAAACATAGGGGTGCATCTGTCCTTTTCAAATTGGGCTGCTGCATTCTTAGGGTAAATTCCTGGAGTGGAATTCCTGGGTCAAATGGTATTTCTATTTTGAGTTTTTTGAGGAACCTCCATACTGCTTTCCACAATGGTTGAACTAATTTGCAGTCCCACTAGCAGTGTAGGAGGGTTCCCTTTTCTCCACATCCTCGCCAACATTTGTTGTTGTTTGTGTTTTGGATGTTGGCCATCCTCACTGCTGTGAGGTGATATCTCATTGTGGTTTTAATCTGCATTTCTCTGATGATTAGCGATGTGGAGCATCTTTTCATGTGCCTGTTGGCCATCTGAATTTCTTCTTTAGAGAAGTGTCTATTCATGTCCTCTGCCCATTTCTTAACAGGATTATTTGCTTTTTGTTTGTTAAGGTGCGTGAGTTCTTTATATATTTTGGATGTCAACCCTTTATCAGATCAACTGTATCTTTCTTGATACTGGCAATTTGTTTTCTATTTTTTACCTTATCAGTCTTTCTAGGGGTTTAATACTTTCATCAATATTGAAAATGATTTCATTAAAAAAATATCATTTCCTATCTCTTTTTGGTTATAATTTGCTTATTTTTCTTTTGTCTTGAAATATAGGCTTAAGTGATCAGCCTTTCCCACCCCCAAATAATACATTTACAGCTATACATACCCTTCTAGGCATTGTTTTTAGCTACATCGCACAAGTTTTGACACATATTTTCATTATTGTTCAGGCCAAACTACTTTATAATTTTCATTGCTGTTTCTTCTTTAGCCAGCAAGATATGTAAAAGTACAGTGCTTTATTTCTAAATACTGGAGGATTTTCCACTTACTGGCTATTGATTTCTAGTTTATCATCATTGAAGTCAGAGAACATATCTGAGATCTCATTTCTTTCAAATTTACTGAGATGTGCTGTATGGTACAGCATATGGTGTATTTTAGTAAATGTTCCATACATATTTGAAAAGCAAACATATCCTATAGTTGGGTAAAGTGTTCAGTGTATCTCAATTAGGTCAACTTGACTGTGTTATTTAAATCTTCTAGATCCTTACTAATTTTTTGTTTTAGTAGTTACTGATAAAGGTGTTTATCCTCTCTGTGATTTCTATTTTAACCTTTTGGTTCTGTCAACTTCTCCTTTTTGTATTTTGGACCTATATTTATTAAATACCTCAAAGATTTAAGATTATTACTACTTCCTGTTAAATTTATCTTTTTAACATTACACAATGTCTTTTACTTTTAGTGATGCTTCTTACCTCACAGGCTACTTTTTCTCACATAAATATATAGCCAACTCAGGTTTCTTTAGTCTAATGTGTACATGATATGTTATTCTTTTACTTACTTTTCTGTACTTAAATTGAAAATATATCCCTTTTAGCATTATACAGTTAGGTCTGAGTTTTGAGTATTTGCCCCTTCTAAAAATTCACTGTAATTACTGACAAAATATAGTTGAAGTCTGTCATCCTGATTTGTCTCATCTGTTCTTTATTCCATTATTTCTCTTTCCTTGCACTTACTGGAATAATCAACTACCTTTTATTATTCCATTTTCTCCTCTATTATGTTTTCAGTTATATATTCTTTTTATTTTGGGAGTTAGAGATAAACATACTTCTGACTGACCACTCTCCAGCTTTCTGTTCTACAGCTGTCAATGCTTTTACATATTTTAAACACCACAAGCCATAATTATTAAATAGTACTAATTTATGTTTACAGACTTTATTCTTATTGTTGTTAATTTCTTTCTGCAGTTCTGTGCTTTTATCTGAGATCATTTTCTTTCAACATGGAATTCCTTTAGTATTTTCTAGTTCTGGTCTATTATCAATACATTTTCTCAGCTTTAGTTTGTCTTTGTCTATAATTTTGAAGCATATGCTCACTGCATTTAGAATTCTACATTAGAATTCTTTTTTTTTTCTTGCAGCACTTTAAAAAGGTCTCATTCTATTGTTTTCTAGCTTTTGTAGTTTCATGTGATATACTCATCATAATTACTATTCTCATGAAGGCAATGACTTCTTTCCTCTGGCAGCTTAAGATTTTCTTTTTCTTTGATTTTTAGCAGTTAAGTCTCTGATGGGTCTCAGTGTACTTTTATTTGTATTTTTCCTGCTTGGAATTCAGAGCTTCTTTTGCTTTGGTTTGGTGTCTTTCTCAGTTCTGGAAAATTCTTGTTCAGTACTTCTTCTATCCTCTCTTACTCCTCTCCCAGAACTCCATTATACATGTTAAACCTTTCCACTGTCTCATATGCTTTATTTCTCCTCCATTTTTTCTCTCAGCACTACATAATTTCTACTCAACTCTCTTTTGGTTGTTTAGTACTCCTTTGTTCTGCTGTTTCTATTTGCTAGTAAACCCAACCGCCAAATTCTTTCTAGTTAATGCTAATTTTTAGTTGTATACTTTCCAGGTCTCTGCTATAATTTTCTATCTTTTCCTCTCTGTCTTGAGCATATTAAATCAGTTATTTTGGAGTGTTTGTGTGATACTTCTA
Source organism: Smutsia gigantea (assembly GCA_032199065.1). Classification (NCBI taxonomy): domain Eukaryota; kingdom Metazoa; phylum Chordata; class Mammalia; order Pholidota; family Manidae; genus Smutsia; species Smutsia gigantea. The sequence goes on along the minus strand of JAVSCE010014388.1, from coordinate 41,657 downwards.
ATACCTGAATTGTCTGTGGATTTGTTCCTTTTCTTTCCCTTTTGATTTTTGGTCAGTTAATCCTTTTAGCATATCCTGTAGTATTTCACTGGAATATGGGATTATGGATGAAAAACTGTAGAAGTTCAAGATGACATCTTTTTCCATACAGGGTTGTTTCCTTTTAGCAGCAGAGTACCAAGGACTCACCTACATTTTCTAAGGACTGGTCTATTTCAGTTTTGCCCTTAGTCTTAAGTCAGTGGCCATGATGGGGTCTCAATGGAAAACTCGTATGTAATATGGTCCCTTTAACCCGGCCGGCCAAGTTTCAACTTCAACTTTGCCTCTGGCACTAGAGGGTTTGCTGGAATCTCTGCTCAGATCTTTATTTTTGCAGCTCCTGTTTGCTTGGAATCTTCTCTTCTACATGTGTACATTCTGAAGTCAATCAATGATACTAGGGGCACCTGATTACAGATTCTGAAGTTAAGAGTCTATGAGGTTCTCTCTTCTTTTGGACTTAAGTCTCAATTGCTTCAGTGGCCCCAAAGTGCCACCTATGCAGAGAGATTAGTACGCTCACCGTTCTTCCCGTCTCTCAAAGATCAAAACCCTAAGAAATTTCCCATATTGGGTGTTAAAGTAAAAATAGAGAGGTACACAAGATATTATTATTATTGGGTACATACTAGAAATTCAGAAGATCACATAAAGAATTCTGAGGAAAACTTGCAAAGACTAGACTCTATGGGCCCTAACCCCATACTTTACCTGACTGAATCAGTCACACAGCTTTGGTGGGAGCACCAAGGTCTCCTGACTCCTGATAAGGTAATCATTCTGTATATCTGCACAATCATGTCAACACTAGAAAAGGGGAAACCACTAAGGCCCAAGGGTCAGAACTGGCCCAATGCCTGTTTTAATTTTTACATTTTTTAAGTGGTTGGGTGGGGGAAGAACAATACTTTGTGACATATAAAAATTATATGAAATTCAAGTTTCAGTGTCCATAGTTTTACTGGAACATAACCACTCTTACTCATTTATGTATCATCAGTGGGTGCTTTTACCATGCAGGCACAGTAGGGTAGCTGCAACAGAGACCACATGGGGCACTCTGATCACTTTGCACTGCTTCTCAGGATACTACAAATTAGAGATGCAATTTTAACTCAACAGTGTCTTGAGTGTCATGCTTACTGCTGTACTGCAACATTTTATTTTACTCTTCTAACCAGTGCATACTCATGTTGTCAAAGCAAGAAAAGTGAATGTGAGTATCATAAGGCACAGTAGCGTGTGGATTATTTTGTTCTTAAGTTAGCTGGCTAGGCATTGTACTTAGGACATTACAAAATACAATGTATGTTCACATTACCAGTTAAAAGAATACATGTTCACATCACCAGACTAAGCATTCTTCACAAAATTCCCAACTCACAGGAAAGTGACAGAAAAAAATCTAAAATTTTTAAGTGAAATCTCATCATAAATTCTTCACAAAAATAAAAATTAGGCTGCAACCAAAGTAAGTTTCCAACTGGCTCATGTGTTAGCAAGTGAGAAAAGCCATTTTCTAATGGTGAGTTAATTAAATCATGTTTGATTAATATGTCCCAAGGCAACAAACCTTTCTAAGATTATTAGCCTTTCTGCAAGAACAGTTCTTGAAGAGTAGAAGACATTGGGAGCAATTATCAATCATCAGTTTAAGAATATAACAAGACTGAGTAGTTTTCCTTGGCTCACGAGTTCACAGACATTATCAATACTTAGTTGTTGCTTATTTGAGGAGCCAATACTGAATCTGAAGCGACTAAAGAGTTACTCTCTATGAATAGTCTGTGTGGAACAACTTGAGGCAATATTATTTTCAAAGAAGCTGAGGAAAAAAAACTGTAGTAAAGACATACGTCAAGCAAAAAAAGACTCAGTTGGACAATTTTACAAAGCTTGGGAAAATTTAAGGTGTTTAATGTCTATGGTGCAATTACTCAGCAGAAAAAGATTCTTTCATGTATGATTGGACCAGTGATATCAGTGAGTTTCATTAGCTCTCATGAACTTAACCATTTTGAGTTTTATGAGTATTTCTTGGAAATAAAAGCTGAGTATCTTGACCTGCCCTACGACACAGTAGTTCAGTGGTTTAGTGGTGATAGTTCAGTGAGTTTCATTAGCTCTCATGAACTTAACCATTTTGAGTTTTATGAGTATTTCTTGGGAATAAAAGTTGAGTATCTTGACCTTGCCCTACCACACAGTAGTTCAATGGTTTAGTGGTGATGGTTTATTTTTTTGAGCTCAGGGCCAGTACTGGTAGTAGAATCACTCTCAATCACTATTATCAAACACTGAGTATTTTATAAATTAGACTCTGCTGCAAACCTGATGTTTCTTAACGATTCAACCTAAAATTATAAGGCCAAAAAAAAAACCCTTATACATAAAACATATACTGGGGTAAATCATTCTGATGACTAATGCTGCTTGAATCACAAGTAAATGTCAAGTTGCTTTCAGTGCTGTCAAAATAAGTGAGATTTTCATCAGATATATTTTCTAAGCCCAAACCACGGTTCCAATAGCATTCTTTAGACATAACACTAATGCAAAATATATCAAACCCATTTAATTGTGCAGTTAAGGAGCTTCTACCTATCCCTCTACTGGAACTGACTAATCTGAAATGTAATTAAATGCTACAAGCCAAATACTGAGAGACGACTAGCAGAACTATAAATACCTTCCAAATAATGACTAAAATCATATGCTTATGGACTGGTATCAGTATTTGGCAGTACCTATATTTGTTAAAAGACATCTTCCAAGATGAAATGTTAAGATATCATTACAGTTCAGCATTAACAGATGAACACTTCTAATCGATACAGAACACTATGAACCTCAATTAAGCAAAATGTTATATGCCCCCAAAAAATCCCCCTTTTCTGACTACAAAAAATTATACTCAGTGTATTTCAAATTTCCTATTTATATAAAAATTCTTTCAATGCCGTGTGTGGTTCCTTTTACCTGGGGATCATGCAGAAAGTTTCACGTCTGAAGAGAGAGCTGAACCTTTTAGCCACAGAGCCACCCCCAGGCATCTCGTGCTGGCAAGATAAGGACCAAATGGATGATCTGCGAGCCCAAATATTAGGTGGAGCCAACACACCTTATGAGACAGGTGTTTTCAAGCTGGAAGTTACCATTCCTGAGAGGTACCCATTTGAACCTCCTCAGATCCAATTTCTGACTCCTATCTATCATCCAAACATTGACTCTGCTAGAAGAATTTGTCTAGATATTCTCAAATTGCCACCAAAAGGTGCCTGGAGACCATCGCTCAACATCGCCACTGTGTAGGCTTCTGTTCAACTGCTCATGTCAGAACCCAACCCTGATGACCCACTCATGGCCGATATATCCTTCGAATTTAAATATAATAAGCCAGTCTTCCTCAAGAATGCCAGGCAGTGGACAGAGAAGCATGCAAGAGAGAAACAGAAGGCTGATGAGGACAAGGAGCCTGGTAATCGACCAGAGGTTCGTAACTTAGAAGCATACAATATGACACAGAAAAGGAAAGCCGGGCAACTAGGAGGCACAGAAAAGAAATTATGCCCTGATGATTAGGGGTTTTCCTTTGTCCATCTTAGTTAATATATTCTTTGCCAGGATGGTCTAATTTACCTACCTTTCTTGAATTTTTTTCTTTGTATTTGAAGACATTATCATTTTTGTATCCTTTATAATAGACTTTGTATATTTTCTGCCCCCCACATTGATTCTCTTGAGTATAGTTTATTTAGCGTGTACATGCATATTTTGAAAGCTTTTAAATCTGAAAAATAATCATTTAATGTTGAAAAAAATTATGTCTTTTAAATTATAAATGGTGTGTGATATATACGTGTCCATATGTGAATTGTGTATTAAATTTTATCTTTCAAGACATCTGTTGTTTTCTTGAACAAGTTCTTACTAATATAATAACAGCCTTTTCTAAAAAGGAAAGGATGCCAAGAAAAAAGAACTAATTTCACTATCACATGTGCCCTGTGAAATCTTAGTAATCTTTATTAATCTAATATTTTAATTCCAACTTACTCTACCCTGCCCCCATCTCCAAGAAAGATTCACTCAAGGTTACATACTAACCAATATAAAAGTTAACTTAAATACAGACGTCCTAAACTTCCTATTTTCTGTATGATGAAATGGCAATTTCTCCATTAATAGAACATAAAAAGGAAAAAAAGGAAAATTTTTACAGTTGATTAAAATACGGAATTCTGGTTTCAAGTGAAAGGATTAGGCAACTGCCATAATTTCAATTTATCTTAGGTTTGCCTGAGGAACATTTAATATGGTTTCAGGGCCTACAGAAGGCCTTCAGGAGCTCTGTATAATACCCCACACTGTCTGTAATACTGTGTACGTACATGAATACTTATGTTTTCTGAGAAGGCCCATGGCTTTCATGAATTTTTAAAGGGGGTCTGTGAATTGTCATTAAGTTAATAAATCATTCCAGATAGACTGGTAAACAAATAATGAGAAAAGAGTAAAGGAAAGTAACAGATACTGGTGAGGCCTAAGGAAAGAGTGCCCTAGCCCTATGGTTCTCAAAGTATGATCCCCTTTTCACTGTGTTAACATGTGCATGGTGCAAATGCAATGGTAGGTTAAACTGCTGGCACCTTAGCACAAACCAAGTCAGTAGAGCCAAACTGTACTAGTAGCCACTGGTGTTCACTGCCATGCATTTACAGTGAGCCACACAAAGTCCAGTTTCACTAAAGAACACCCTTGATTAAGCAATAAAAACAATGAATTTTATTAAATCTTGACCACTATACATCTTGTAAAGCACTCATGTGACTCTTTTAGTTCCAAGCTGATCTAACCAGTTTTTTCACAGAACATCTTTTTTACTGGAAAGCATAAATGGCAAACAATGGTTATTAACATTCATATATTTAACAGATATTCTTGAAAATGAACAGAGAGAGCCCGTCATTTCAAAGAAAACTGACAGCATTTGCTTCTAATGATAAAATTCAAGCTTTCAAGTGAAAATTAAAAATTTTGGAAATCTTACATCCAGCATCATGAATTTAACAGCTACTCCATACTTAAGGACTCCTTCTGTCTTGTTCTAATATTAATAAATGTGACTTTAAAAAAATACTTTATGAAATGTGTCAACAATTGAACATTTGCATAACTCAGCTTTAACAGTACTTTTCCCAATGACCAATGCATGTTACAAAGTCATGTGTAAGACTCATTTAAAGTGCAAGACAAATGGATTTTAGTGTAAGAAAACAAAAATTCATTGATTTTTTTAGATTCCACATTATAATTAACCTTTAAGAAATTAACAGTTGTTGATTTTTGGTAATATATATTAAAAATACCCATAATGATATAAAAAGGCTATTAAAATACTCCTTCCTTTTCCAGCTACATGTATTTTTTCTTCATATACTTCAACCAAAACAAACAACATATCAAAACAGATTGAAGCAAAGCAATGAAGCAAAGCAAATGAGACTTCTGTCTTCTACAAAACTCGACATTAAAGAGATATGCTTATCACTATTTTTCTTTTGAAAACATTACGCTAATGGGTTATTATTTCAAGTGAATTAAAAACGGGTATTTTAAAATTCTCAGTTTTAATTTCTAACACAGTAATGATAACTCACATAAAAGCTCTTAAAGTGGTCCCAAGACTCAAAAAAAGTTTAAGGTCCACTGGCTCTAGTCCCTAGCCAAAAGAAAGCATACAACAGATTTGCTTACTTAAATTGCCTTTCAACATTTTAGAAACAAAAATGTCTCCCTCCTTCAACCCCAACACTGGTATATCAAATCGGATTATAAATCCTAGATAATGGGAATAGTAAAGAAATGTTTTATACACATGTATGGCAAGAGTGATTGTATGCAATTAGCACAATGTGGAGGAAACAGTAACTTAAATCCTCACAAGAACAGCCTCAAAAATTACTACGGGTAGGGTCCAGGACTCAGTAGCATAAAAAGCCTTTCTTTTACCCATTTCTTAGCTCAGGTTTATGCTAAGCAATAACAAGAGAGAACACTGTCTGAGCTTTTACTAGGTGCCAAGAGTTGATGGAAGTATTTTACGTGTTTAATCTTTATAGACACATTATAAAGGCAAACTATCATCCCCAACCCCTAGAATAAACTGGAGCAGAGCTGAAATTAATGTATATGCAGAACATGTATCCTTAACCAGTATAATAAGTATGGCCTCCCAATACATCAATACTTGCTGATGTATCTTGAGTGAACACTTGAAAACTGAGTAAACATCTGATTATCATTAAGGATTCACATTAACTACTGCATTTAAGGTCTGACATTCACAAAATATATTTCTTTTTGTCATTTAATTTAGATCTTTCATTTTCACTCAGAAGACTTAGTCATTTTCTCTCACTACTTTGGTTCAATTATTTGGCAAATACTCAAATAATTTAGATTAAGCCTACAATTACCTATGAGGTTTCTGTCTCACCTTACTATTTAAAATAAAGAACTATTAAAACTGCATTTATGTAACATCAGAGAAAGCTACATGATTGATGTCCTCGATCTTCTTTTACTATGAAAAGTAACCCTGGATTTCTCTAAATCTTGAAAATATGAGATGGGATTATTAAAAAGTTAAAATGGTATTAGGTACTCAAAACGAGAAAATGTTTTGGTCAACCCTCATTGACTTGATGGGCTGGGATACTAAGAACATTTTAAGGATAAAATCCTTTACAGTGAAATAAACTGAGTTAAAACTTCCAAATTACACAGTGTTGGCACATATTAAGAACCAAAGGCAGTAATTCCACTAGATAATGCATGTAATATAAATCCCTCTATCTGTCCTTGCACAGTAGCAGGTAAATTTGAGAAGGGAGAGCCCTGAGGTCAGTGATTTTCAGGAAGGTATGTAAACCCTCATAAATCACTTTGCTACACATGTGAACAGTGCACAGGCTATTTACAGCTGCAAGAGCAGCAGTGGTCACTCCCCAAGGGCATAAATTTGTATCCACTCAAAATTAAATCCTAGAAGATTCAACTAGAAATCCCTATCCTCTACCACCAGGACATTACTAAGCCTACTGATATTTGCAAACCATTTCTCTTCTTGAATCCCTATACTCCAACACTTCCAGGACAATCTTTGATTCAGGAACAGCTAATGAGATTTTAGTTTTTATTTCTAAATATCTTTTTTTTGTATCATTAATGAACAATTACATGAGCAACATTATGGTTACTAGACTCCCCCCATTATCAAGTCCCCACCACCTACCCAATTACAGTCACTGTCCATCAGCGTAGTAAGATCCTATAGAATCACTACTTGTCTTCCCTGTGTTATACTGCCTTCCCCAAGCCCCCACCCCCTACATTGTATGGGCTAATTGTAATGCCTCTTTTTCCCCCTTATACCTCCCTTCCCACCCATCCTCCCCAGTCCCTTTCTCCTTGGTAACTGTTTGTCAATTCTTGGGTTCTGTTGAGTCTGCTGCTGTTTTGTTCCTTCAGTTTTTGCTTTGTTCTTATACTCCACAGATGAGTGAAATCATTTGGTACTTGTCTTTCTCCACCTGGCTTATTTCACTGAGCATAATACCCTCTAGCTCCATCCATGTTGTTGCAAATGGTAGGATTTGTTTTTTTCTTATGGCTGAATAATATTCCATTGTGTATATGTACCACCTCTTCTTTATCCATTCATCTACATTAGGTTTCTTCCATTTCTTGGCTATTGTAAATAGTGCTGCGATAAACATAGGGGTGCATATGTCTTTTTCAAACCGGGCTGCAGCATTCTTAGGGTAAATTCCTAGGAGTGGAATTCCTGGGTCAAACGGTATTTCTATTTTTAGTTTTTTGAGGAAACTCCATACTGCTTTCCACAATGGTTGTACTAATTTACATTCCCACCATCAGTGTAGGAGGGTTCCCCTTTCTCCACATCCTTGCCAGCATTTGTTGTTGTTTGCCTTTTGGATGGAGGCCATCCTAACTGGTGTGAGGTGATATCTCAATGTGGTTTTAATTTGCATTTCTCTGATGATTAGCAATGTGGAGCATCTTTTCATGTGCCTGTTGGCCATCTGATTTTCTTCTTTGGAGAAGTGTCTGTTCAGCTCCTCTGCCCATTTTTTAATTGGCTTATTTACTTTTTGTTTATTGAGGTGCATGAGCTCTTTATATAATTTGGATGTCAACCCCTTATCGGATATGTCATTTATGAATATATTCTCCCATACTGTAGGATGTCTTTTTGTTCTACGGATGGTGTCCTTTGCTGTACAGAAGTTTTTAGTTTGATATAGTCCCACTTGTTCATTTTTGCTTTTGTTTCCCTTGCCCGGGTAGGTATGTTCAGTTGTTCATGCTTATGTCCAAGAGACTTTTGCCTATGTTTTTTTCTAAGAGTTTTATGGTTCCATGACTTACTTAAAGGTCTTTGATCCACTTTGAGTTTACTTTTGTGTATGGGGTTAGACAGTAAGCCAGTTTCATTCTCTTACACGTAGCTGTCCAGTTTTGCCCACACCACCTGTGGAAGAGGCTATCATTTCCAAATTGTATATCCATGGCTCCTTTATCATATATTAATTGACCATATATGCTTGGGTTAATATCTGGACTCTCTATTCTATTCCATTGATCTATGGATCTGTTCTTGTGAATATACCAAATTGTCTTGATTACTGTGGCTTTGTAGTAGAGCTTGAAGTTTGGAAGTGAGGTCCCCCTGGCTTTATTCTTCCTTCTCAAGATTGCTTTGGCTATTCGGGGTCTTTTGTGGTTCCATATGAATTTTAGAACTATTTGTCCCAGTTCGTTGAAGAATGCTGTCGGTATTTTGATAGGGATTGCATTGAATCTGTAATTGCTTTAGGCAGGATGGCCATTTTGACAATATTAATTTTCCTACCCAAGAGCATGGGATGAATTTCCATTTGTTAGTGTTCTCTTTAATTTCTCTTAAGAGTATCTTGTAGTTTTCAGGGTATAGGTCCTTCACTTCCTTGGTTAGGTTTATTCCTAGGTATTTTATTCTTTTTGATACAATTGTGAATGGAATCGTCTTCCTGATTTCTCTTTCTGCTAGTTCATCATTAGTGTATAGGAATGCAACAGATTTCTGTGTATTAATTTTGTATACCATACCTTTGCTGAATTCAGATATTAGTTCTAGTAGTTTTGGAGTGGAATCTTTAGGTTTTTTTGTGTGTAGTATCATGTCATCTGCAAACAGTGACAGTTTGACTTCTTCTTTACCAATCTGGATGCCTTTTATTTCTTTGTGTTGTCTGATTGCCATGGCTAGGACCTCCAGTACTATGTTGAATAAAAGCAGGAACAGTGGGCATCCTTGTATTGTTCCCAATCTTAGATGAAAAGCTTTCACTTTCTCGCTGTTAAGCATGATGTTGGCTGTGGGTTTGTCATATATGGCCTTTATGATGTTGAGGTACTTGCCCTCTATACCCATTTTGTTGAGAGTTTTTATCATGAATGGATGTTGAATTTTGTCAAATGCTTTTTCAGCATCTATGGAGATGAGCATATGGTTTTTGTCCTTTTTGTTGATGGAGTGGATGATGTTGATGGATTTTCGAGCATTGTACCATCCTTGCATCCCTCAGATGAATCCCACTTGATCATGGTGTATGATCCTCTTGATGTATTTTTGAATTCGGTTTGCTAATATTTTGTTAAGTGTTTTTTCATCTATCTTCATCAGGGATATTGGTAATTTTTTTTTTGTGGGGTCTTTGCCTGGTTTTGGTGTTAGAGTGATGTTGGCTTCATTGAATGAATTTGGAAGTATTCCCTCCTCTTCTATTTCTTGGAAAGCTTTAAGGAGAATGGGTATTATGTCTTCACTAAATGTCTGATAAAATTCAGTGGTGAATCCATCTGTTCTTGGATAGTTTTTTGATTACCAATTTAATTTCTTTGCTTGTAACTGGTCTGTTTAGATTTTCTGTTTCTTCCTTTGTCAGTCTTGGAAGGTTGTATTTTTCTAGAAAGTTGTCCATTTCTTCTAGTTATCCAGTTTGTTAGCATATAGATTTTCATAGTATTCTCTAATAATTCTTTGTATTTCTATGGTTTCCGTAGTGATTTTTCCTTTCTCATTTCTGATTCTGTTTATGTGTGTAGATTCTCTTTTTCTCTTAATAAGCCTGGCTAGAGGTTTATCTATTTTGTTTATTTTCTCAAAGAACCAGATCTTGGTTTCCGTCATTTTTTTCTATTTTTTTGTTCTTCTCGATTTTATTTATTTATTTTCTGATCTTTATTATGTCCCTCCTGCTGACTTTGGGCCTCATTTGTTCTTTTTCCAGTCTCAATAATTGTGAATTTATACTATTCATTTGGGATTGTTCTTCTTTCTTTAAATAGGCCTGGATTGCTATATACTTTCCTCATAGAACTGCCTTCGCTGCATACCACAGAAGTTGGGGCATTGTGCTGTTGTTTTCATTTGTCTCCATATATTGCTTGATCTCTGTTGTAATTTGGTCATTGATCCATTGATTATTTAGGAGCATGTTGTTAAGCCTCCATGTGTTTGTGTGCCTTTTTGTTTTCTTTGTACAATTTATTTCTAGTTTTATACTTTTGTGATCTGAGAAGTTGGCTGGTACAATGTCAAATCTTTTTGAATTTACTGAGGCTCTTTCTGTGGCCTAGTATGTGGTCTATTCTGGAAAATGTTCCATGTGCACTTGAGAATAATGTGTATCCTGCTGCTTTTGGGTGTAGAGTTCTGTAGATGTCTGTTAGGTCCATCTTTCCTAGTGTGTTGCTCAGTGCCTGTGTGTCTTTACTTATTTTCTGTCTGGTTGATCTTTCCTTTGGAGTAAGTGGTGTGTTGAAGTCGCCTAAAATGAGTGCATTACATTCTATTTCCTCCTTTTATTCTGTTAGTATTTGTTTCACATATGTAGGTGCTCCTGTGTTGGGTGCATAGATATTTATAATGGTTACATCCTCTTGTTGGACTGACCCCTGTATCATTAGGTAATGTCCTTCTTTGTCTCTAGCTACTTTCTTTGTTTTGAAGTCTATTTTGTCTGATACAAGTACTGCAACACCTGCTTTTTTCTCCCTATTGTTTAAATGAAATATCTTTTTCCATTCCTTCACTTTTAGTCTGTGTATGTCTTTGGGTTTGAGGTGAGTCTCATGTAGGCAGCATATAGATGGGTCTTGCTTTTTTATCCATTCTAATACTCTGTGTCTTTAGGTGTATTCTGTCCACTTACATTTAGGGTGATTATCGATACATATGCACTTAATTGCCATTGCAGGCTTTAGATTTGTGGTTACCAAAGGTTCAAGGGTAGCTTCTTTACTATCTAACCAGCTAATTTAACTCACTTATTTGCTACTATAAACACAGTCTGATGATTCTATTTCTCTCCCTTCTTTTTCTTCCTCCTCCTCTCCTTATATATTGTTTTATTCTGTACTCTTTTTTGTTTCCCTTGACTGATTTTGTGGATAGATGATTTTATTTTGCATTTAGTTAATATTTGATTGGTCTACTTTCTTTGCTGTGGTTTTATTTTCTCTGGTGACATCTATTTAGCCTTAGGAGCACTTCCATTTAGAGCAGTCCCTTTAAAACACAGTGTAGAGGTGGTTTGTGTGAGGTAAATTCCCTCAATTTTTGTTTATCTGGGAATTGTTTAATCCCTCCTTCAAATTTAAATGACATTCTTGCCATATAGTGTATTCTTGTTCGAGGCCCCTCTGTTTCACTTCATTAAATATATCATGCCATTCTCTTCTGGCCTGTAAGGTTTCTGCTGAGAAGTCTGCTGATAGCCTGATAGGTTTTCCTTTGTATGTGATCTTTTTTCTCTCTCTGGCTGCTTTTAATACTCTGTCCTTGTCTTTGATCTTTGCCATTTCAATTATTATATGTCTTGGTGTTGTCCTCCCTGGGTCCCTTTGTTGGGAGATCTGTGGACTTCCATGGTCTGAGAGACTGTTTCCTTCCCCACATTGGGGAAGTTTACAGCAATTATTTATTCAAAGACACTTTCTATCCCTTTCTCTCTCTCTTCTTCTTCTGGTACCCCTATAATGCAAATATTGTTCCATTTGGATTGGTCACACAGTTCTCTCAATATTCTTTCATTCCTAGAGATCGTTTATCTTTCTCTGCCTCAGCTTCTCTGTATTCCTGTTCTCTGATTTCTATTCCAGTAACAGTCTCTTCCACCTCATCCAGTCTGCTCTAAATCCTTCCATTGTTTGTTTCATTTCTGTTATCTCCCTCCGGAATTCATCCCTTAGCTCTTGCATATTTCTCTCTAGATCCATCAGCATGCTCATGAACTTTTACTTTGAATTATTTTTCAAGAAGATTGGTGATTTTGGTCTCACCAGGCCCTCTCTGGTGTTTGAGGGATTTTGGACTGAACAATGTTCTTCTGCTTTTTCAGAGCGAAGGAATTGATTGCTGGCGAGTGGCATGTGCATCAGCTGGAAGAACAAAGTCCCTTCCTGCTTGCTGGTCGCCTTGCCCATCTCAGCTGCCTGTGCCGGTCAACTGCACACAGGGAGCAGCCTCTGAGTTACTTCCCTGAGCTGCCATGGGCGGGGTCGCCGTCAGGATGGCCTAGGGCTCTGGCAATGGTTGCAGGTGAGCAGCGCATGTTCACCACGAGAACAGAGCTCCTACATGTCTTCCGGACTTTGCGCCGGCTTCCTCTGCCTGTGCCAGGCAAACAGGGGCAGGGGGCAGCCTCTGGGTTAATCCCCTGAGCTGCCGTGGGCAAGGCGGCCCTCAGGATGGCCTAGGGCACTGGCAGTAGTTGCGGGTGAGCAGTGTGTGTTCACCGTGAGAACAGAGCTCCTACATGCCTTCTGGACTCTGCGCCGGCTTCCTCTGCCTGTGTCGGGCAGTCGGGTGCAAGGGGCAGCCTCTGGGTTAATCCTGAGCTGCCGTGGGTAGGACAGCCCTTGGAATGGCCTAGGGCACTGGCGGGGGTTGCAGGTGAGCAGCGCGTGTTCACCACGAGAATAAAGCCCCTTCCTGCCTTCTGGATTTTGCAACGGTCTCTGCTGTCTGTGCTGGGCAGCTGCGCACAGGGGACAGACTCTGGGTCTGGCCTGGTAAGCTGCGTGCTGGGAGAAGACTCTGTGTGGTTGCTGTGGGCAGGGCTGCTTCCCGGCTGCTCTGCAGCAATGGCATGTCAGCCAGTTTGCTTGCAGTGCCGGGGGCGGGGGGGGGCGATTGAACGGCAGGCTGCTTATTGCTGTGAGGGGCTTCAAAGATGCGTTGCCACCCAGGGGGGTAGGGCGCCTCAAGTTCCTTAAAGTTCCCAGCCTGCTCTGCTGAGTGTGCCAGGATGATTTTGTCTGCCTGTTAAATCCTTGTTCCTTTAAGACTTTTAAAGCACCCATTTTTCTTTTGTCCCAAGGCAGCTGGCTGTGGGGACCTGTTCACAGTCTTAGTCTCGGATTATGCTTTTCCATTCCTCTAATAGCCCGCACAACATGCAATATGTGTCTGTGCTCCTGGTGCAGATTACTAGGGCTGGTTATTTAGCAGTCCTGTCTGTGTTTCCACTCCCTCCCCACTCTGATTCTTTTCCTCCCGCCAGTGAGCTGGGGTGGGGGGAGTACTAGGGTCTTGCCAGATCACAGGTTTGTATCTCACCCTTTTCTGTGGGATGTTGAGTTCTTGCAGATGTAGATGTAGCCTGGCTGTTGTACTATATCTTCTGGTCTCTTTTAGGAATAGTTGTATTTGCTGTATTTTCAAAATATATATGGTTTGGGGAGATTTCCGCCACCCTACTCATGCTGCCATCTTGAGAATCTCTCCTCTAAATATCTTGACATCTTATATACCTACATTATTTTATCTTTGTTAGGGTTCTTTGAGACTGCATGCCATTGTAATAGATACTGTTAAACAATAAATGTGCGAAATGAGATATGAGAGAAAAAAAACTATTAAATACAATTTACCATCTTCCTCACTAATCCTAAATATTAATATAATCCTGTCTCTAGACTCAAATGTAAACAGATCTCTAAACCCAAATGAATCCTAATCTTGAATTTAGACATTTACCAGGAAAGCTCCAGCTTCTCATTCAAATAACAAAAAAAAAACAGTTTTGAACTACATCCGACTGTTAAAATTTCCCTTACCACTAGAGCTAATTAACAGGAAAGCAAACAAATTTCATCTCTGAATCAGTTTTAAAATGTACTTTTACGCCTCCTCTAGCTTCTTCTTCAAGAAACAAGAGAAAAGTGAAAAGTATCCCTCAGATGATCTCCTCTACTTCCCAACCTGCTCTTTTCTAATAGACCTGGCATTGGATCTATACACTTTTCCCGGTGAAAGGTGAGGCTGCCAGGAGCAACTAGCTCTTCCTTCAAACTGCCTGACCTTTAGACTGCTGGGTCATAATTAAACAATTTAATCAGAAAAGAGGCTTTTAAAAGCCTGGCAGTTCCTCAGAAGTTAAACAAGAGTTATCACATGACCCGACAATTCCAGGCCTAGCTATATAACCAAGGGAACTGAAAACATTTGTTCACACAAAATCCTGTACATCAATGTTCACACCAGTATTAGTCACAGTAGCCAGAAAGGGGAAATAAAATGTCTGTCAAGTGATGAATGGATAAAATATACTGTATTCATATGATGGAATATTATTCAGCCATACAAAGAATGAAATACTGACACATGCTACAAAATGGACTTAAAAAACATTAAAAGAAGCCAATCAGAGACCACACATTGTGATTTCATTTATATGAAATGTCCAGAATAGGCAAAATCTATAGAGACAGAAAGCAGATTAGTGGTTGCCTAGTGCTGGAAGGAGGTATGAAAGGAAAAAGGGGGTGTTGACTAATGGGAACAGGGTTGTATTTGAGGGTGGTGAAAATGTTTTAAAGCTGACTGTGGTGATGGTTGCACAACTCTGTGAATATACTAAAACCACTGAATTATACACTTCAAATAGGTGAACTGTATAGTATGTGAATTATATCTCAATAAAACTTATTTTAAAAGGGGGGGCCTTCATGTGGTTTCATTAATCCATTTCACTTTTCAAATATTCTTTTTTTAACTTCAAAAGGACACATGAGAAAAATCTATTTGCTTAGTCTGTCAGCCTAACTAGATTTTAAGAGTATATGACCTACAAGAAAGGAAAGAGTGATAAAGTGATCACAGCAGTTGCACAAAATCAGACAACTAACAGGCTGAGATTAAGTGAAGAATGCATTACAAAACAAAATAGAACACACACATCCCAAGATTTCATAAAGCTAGTAGTGGGCCAAAAATGTAAAACACGATCATATTCCTCCATAAGTTTATACACTGCTAACATTCTACAGTTCATGTTGTAATATTCAAGCTTAGCTCTGTGGTTATGAAAAAAACTTTAGGAAAACTTTTCTGTCATACACCAAAAAGTTTTTGAAGTATTTCTGAAGACATTTCAATGACAAGGAAAATATTCATGATGTAATAATTGAAAATTAACTTATAAAGATATATAAACAATAGTCTAATGATGTAAAGTATGTGAACAAAAATATTATCAAAATTTCAACAAGAGTTATCTCTGGACTGTGGAATTATGGGGGACTAGGGTTTTTTTTCATTTATAATTCTGTTTCACAAGTTTTCTACAAGAATACTTTATATTCAGGGAAAAAAGCAAATCTCAGACACACACACAATTTTCCACATATATATGATATACATAAGAGGCATTTGTTAATTATCATCAACTAGTAAAGCCCAGGTTTTAAACACTTGGATCAAGTATGGCTGTCAACAGAGCTAGCACTATCTTAGAAGGAAGCAATTTTCCACAATTGGCATCCTCTTTCCAAACACTCCTAGATTCTACTTATCCAACTCACCTCCCCCAAAATAAACTCAACATTTATAGTTTGAATAAAACTTGCAAGGGATTCTGTTATATTCCCACTACCATCCTAATTCCTTTTGAACTACTGAAAAAAGCTTTTACTGGATATCGCCATAGGAACTGGATACTCATAGGCCCTACCGTCAACATAAACAACCTGTCAAGAGCACTATAATAAATCACTACAGTAGAGTGGCAGACATCTTTGCCTTTTAATTCCACATAAAACTTAACTCAAGAAAACATACTAGAGCAATATGCACTATCCAAACAAACTAGTATTGTTTTACATTAAATAACAAAACTCTTTAAACATCCCAGAGACGCTTTGAAAATACTACACTGATCATATGCCTACCTAAATAAGAAAAGTACAAAGCAACTCCTAAAATGTAGTTACTACAAATGTTACAGCTGATTGGCAATTTGATATAGTAAAAAAGAAAAAGAATCAAGACTACACTGTGGAACTACAATCAACATTTTAAACTGAGATCAAGTCCTGCTGATTTCCCCCCTAATGTATAGACTTCTGGCCAAATTTTAACTTCTATGTTCATTTAATACTAAAACAAACAAAAACCTAACTGTAGGTATTCTGCTAGGCAGCTTTACAAAATACAAGTAACTGAATTTGAGTTATATTAGCATGTAATATCACTGAAACCAAAGCAAAGAAAATTGAAAACTGAACATGATTATCAGAAAATCCAAGTCTGTCTTGTATGTCTTTGAACGGCTCTGTATTTTGAAAGGGGGAAGGAAAGGCAGAGCCTGGAGAATTTAAGAATCCCAGGGAGGCACTGTCAAACTAAATATACTTCTCCCGATTAAGCAGCAAGTCATGAAACTTCACTAATGGGAATGTGTTGAACATACGAACAGAGAGGAGGCTGGAAAAGCCTGAAAATTACTTGTTTAAACTGGGAGCTCCTTGAGTGAAGACGCTGTGTCTTACCTTTGGATTCCTGGTGACTGGCATTAAGCAGGTAAAAAAATGTTTTCTGATTTAAAAGGCGAAAATGTCTGGACTAGAATTCTCACCAAAAAAAAGATCGTCTAACTCCAGAACCAAACATTTAATTTGAATTCCCAAAAACAAATGGAATCACTCACTTAAGCCTATTTCCCTCACCATCTTTTTTCCAATAACCTTGAACAATCTACTAGTGAAGTTTAAATTTAAGTATCTATAATCGAAAAGATGTGTCTGACTCAAAAGGTTCCAGCTCAAACATTTTAAAACACGTAATACAGTTTTATGCCTATAAAATACATAAATATGTAACTATGTGGAAAATAAAGGTGAAGAAGTTGAGATACAAGCATCAGACTTTTAAAATAACTTATATTAACAAAGTTTAAAATGTCTAAAAACGGTTGGTGGGCCTAAATTTCTCCAAAAGTTAAAGATGGTATTAAAAATTTTAAATAGCTGTATTTCGCTCTTAGAACAATTACAATTACAAAATACAACTTTTTTTCAAAGCAAATGTCTCACTGACCCAGCAAGATGTTCACGTCTGTTATCCACCAAGTCCTAAGTAGCGAACACAGACTGCAGGCACCAGGGGGCCTCTCAGGCATAACTTGGTAGTAAAGGAAAAGGTAAGTGAGAGTTCCTGGTAAAACTTTGCCTCTTAGACAGGTAGAAAGGCTTTCACATCTGGAGCAAACACACTATAGTTTTGTTACACAAAGGGTATACACACAGAACTTATCAGATAACAACACACTGATTGAAAAAAGGAACTAGCACCCTCCCCCATCTATCATACAATCCTGATTATTTTCCAAATGGTAGGTATATTGCTTCACTAAACAATTACCTTCAGGTAATATGAATGCAAATTAGTTAGAGCATATGTAATCGTTCGACGGTTTCTTCTGAAAGAGTACTCTCCATTTTTTTAAAGGCTTCATTTCTTGTCTACACACTCACAAAGCTATTGGAGATGACGCACATTTTGGGGGTAATGGGATTCACTGGCAAAGAACAGCGATTAACTTTTAATAATATCCTAGCCTCTCCAACCGTCCCTTTCCCTCAATCTCCCACCCCGACATAAAACTATTCAATAAAAACAGAAGGGCCAGGAAACTTCAAAAGATGCAAAAACTTGTAAATACCTTTTAAACACGAGAGGCTTTACAACAGACCTTTTCTCAGTCTATGTTCAAACCTGTTAAATTCTCAAACCTGAAAGCCAGTCCCATCAGCAAAAGTGTCTAGATTTCGTATTTCTTGCGTGCATCTTCAGCTCGGTCAAAGACTTTTCTTTTACTGTTTTTTTCTAGCTAAATAAATGGGAGGCACTTAGCTCCTGCTAATATTACCCTCTCTATTTAAATAGAGAAAAAAAATGTCATATAGCATCATGTAAAAATGCAGAAACGATCAAACAACCATCTCAAGGAGGTTTATATAAAATTCACTCCCGGAACGAGAATCGAGGCAACGAAGGGCAATGCACAAAGACAACAGAGAAGAAATACACGTTCCACGGACATACAAGGCACAGGAGGCACGCATCCTCGCACCTTCCTTGGGAAGGGTCACCCAGCACCCCTGGACTCCTCGCACCCCCGGGCCGGCGCGCCGCCGTGCGGGTCCCCAAAGGTCCGGGGGGCACTGCTTGCCGGGCCTGACCGCCCGCCCGCGGGGACAGCCCCTCTCGCCTGCCTCCCCCAAACCGAGCTCCCGGGGGCCGCCCAGCCTGTGGGCCCCGTCCTCCGCGGCCTCCTCGGGGCGGAGGGGGATGAGGGCTGGGGGATGAGGGCTGGGGGATGAGGGCTGGGGGAGAGGCCCCTCCCAAGGGCCGGCCAGGCCCCGCACTCACCCTCCAGCAGTCGGGTGATGAGACTGTCCACGTTCAGCTCCCCGTCCGCCATCTTGTCGGCACCAAACACTCCTTCCCGGCAGCGGGAACAAGGGCTTCTCGGCGGAGGCTGCGGCGACGGCTCGGCGTTCTCTCACCTACAAGTCACGCGGCGTTTCGACCCCGGTTCTAACTCCCCCTTTCCCCCAAGCCCTCCCCCCACCCCCTCCCCACCAAGTAGTGGGGCGCGCGCACACTCGGAGGCACACACGATAAATAAATAAATAAACAAGCGGGGCCCCCACGAACCGGGCCGCGTCAGACCCAGCGGCCGCCACCTCCTCCTCCTCCTCGGCACCGCCCAACTCCGCAAAGCTCACCAGCGCCGCTCAAGGCACACCGCCCTTCCCCGCCACCGCGCCACGCAGCCCCCGGCGCAGGCGCACGGCGCACTCTTTCCCTGCCCTCCCCGGCGCCTCAGTCTTCGCGCAATCGCACTGGGCTGGGTTCTCCCGCCGCGGCTGCCGCCTTCGCGCAGGTGCGTTGCCCTCTCTCACCCGCCCTCACCCTTCCACTGCGCCGAATCGCCGGCGGCAGCGCAGGCGCCCGGGAGGGTCCCGGGTTTCGCTGCACCGAGGAAGCTCGCGTTACGCAGAGCGCACGTAAGCATCGCTGACCTTCCCGCTGCCCAGCTGGCAGGGCCGGGGCGCTCCGCAGACTTTGTGTTTTTCCCGCCTCTTTGCTGGCTTCATTCCCTGGTTTTGCAAGCAATCCGTTATGTTTCCGTCAACCGAGAGTTGCGGATATCGTTACCCATGTTCGAGACAGGGGCTTGCGTTTTTAGGTAGTATGAAGGGGTCGCTCTACTGGAAAAATCTGACATTGCGAATAAGAGATTTTATGCCCTGCCGTTCCACACGGCTTGTCGCCCAAATGTCCCTGCATGAAATCAGTTAAAATGGGCTCTGGAAGGGTCAGCAATATTTTACATGGGTACCGCTCTCTTTTCTATGTAGCACTACCACACGTCTTAGAGCTCCATCCACTGTGTGGATAGTATTTTTCCATAACGCTTTTTATTCATTCCTCCATTATATTGCTTAATCATCCTACCTTGTAATTATGCGTTTGTATCCTACACTCGGTTGCAAGCTCTTACAGAGTAAACCCACATTTATCTTCATGCCTGTATCACCCACCACATAGAAGAGGGGAACAAAGAAACAGGGAGGTTCAGAAAGGTCAGGTGGCCAGCTTTTCATCCACCACGCAGTTCGGATTCTAGAAAGGAAGGAGGAAGAGGAGCCATGCAAAGGATCTATGCAAACCAGAGTTTTCAAAGAAAACTCTGTAAAATCAAAGGTTTTTACTCCT
The DNA here is from genome assembly GCA_032199065.1 of Smutsia gigantea. NCBI lineage: Eukaryota > Metazoa > Chordata > Mammalia > Pholidota > Manidae > Smutsia > Smutsia gigantea. The sequence continues at coordinate 21,478 of JAVSCE010014388.1, read as the reverse complement.
CAGGAGATTGTCCAGAAGCTCAGACAAGATGGCCGTCTATGCTTATCTCAAGCTCAAAGCAGTGCTTCTTCCACGCACATACCACTAATAATAACTAATGTTTACTGAGACCCCAGTATGTGTTCTGGCACTGTTTCAAATGTTATACACATGTAATCTCATTTAATCCTTACACCAATACTGTGAAGTAGGTACTATTATTATCTCTGCTTTGTAGATGACATTAATTGAGGCACAGAATGGTTAAATACCTAGTCCCAAATCACACAAATAAGTAAATGGCAGATCTGGAATTCAAACCCAGGCATCTAGTAATATCCAGTAGGATATGTAAAATACACACCTATTTTGTAAAATTGGGATCATGCTTAACTTCCATTTTATCCTACTTTGTTAAATGAGTTTTGGTGCTATTTGCATGAAACTCAGTTTTCAAAGTTTACTTGGACTTTAAAATGTGGATAAGAGATTGAGGACAGAGGAAGAGGTAAGAGGTAGAGATCCCAAAGCTGGAGGAGACAATGCTGCAAGCAGCAACAGCAATCGGAACCACCACGAGGTTCATGGGTAGGGGGGTACCAAGGCGAGAGAAGTCCTTGCTTGACAGATGCTGACATGGAGGAGGCTCCTGCGGGTGAGCAGTGGCCTGTGGGCCGAGTGGAGATCAGCTGTTAGGGAAGCCAGCAGAGACAGGAGAAGACTCCCAGTGGTGTAGGAGACATTGGTTGGCCCAGGCACTGTCGTGAGCAGCAGTCCTGTAGAATGGGCTGGACATGTGGCAAGACCCAGGAAAGGAATTAGGCTAAGGTCCTGCTCCTTGTTAGACCAGGATTGTTAATCTAACAGATTGAAGGCAAACTATTTGGTGGGACTCCCAACCCAGTGGGGATTTAGATAGTGATGCTGAAACCAGCTTACAGTGGCTCATGAGAGCCAGTTGTTAAACTTTTGGGAATTTTGCTGGCCAATTGTTTAACGAGCCATTATTTTAAAAATTAAATGATATAGACTTACAAATAAATAAATTATCCTAAAAACAAAGATAATAATTACTCAAAATTCATCATATCCTATTTATGTTGTTACATTACTATTATGTGTAGTCTAGAGGTTGTTTACATCTATTTTATCTGTATGGTGGAAATGCTACACAGTTGACCTGCACAGTGGAAAATCCACATATAACTTTTGAATACTACTAATCTACTATTAATAGTCTATTAGTCAACTATTAATAGTCTACTACTATTAGTCTACTATAACTACTAATAGTCTATGTTGACCAGAAGTCTTACTAATAAACATGAACAGTTGACGTTAACATTAACAAAAAAATTAACACATTTTATATGTATATGTATTTTATACTGTATTCTTACAATAAAATAAGCTAAAGAAGAGAAAAATATGGCTCAAATTATAAATCTTCCAAAAATTATATTTATTGAAAAACCATGTGTAAGTGGACCCACACAGTTTAAACCCATATTGTTCAAAGGTCAGCTGTTCAATGGTGTGCTTTTATGCATCTCTTTCCAACTCCATGTTCAGTGACATCATGTTGGCCATGGTAGGAGTATTTACACCAAGGAAATTAGCATATCTAAAAAATCTGTAGCTTCTTCCACCAGAGAGCTGGTTTTGTTAAGCATTTACCAGCACATCACTAGGCTTTGGGAGATACTTTGGGTCACACAGGTCAATATCCTTGGGTAATTCCAGAAATATCTGTGGAGGGAAATTGGATTTCCTGATTGCAAGGGGCTTAGGGAATCATGATTTGGGGGTCTTAATAACATCATGAACTTTTTTGTACTCACTAGCAGGAAATGCCTGGGACATGCCCATTGCATAAAGGCAGACCTGTGCTCAGAGGAACCCAGACATCACTGTGCTGAGACCAGAGACTGCCCCTATGGAGTGTCCTCAAGAAAAGGCACTTTGGAACACAGTGAGCAGCAGCCTCATGATTCCCTTTTAGTAAACAGCACAGACTTCCACAGGGATGTTTCTTATGTCTCTCAATATTGGCCAATAACCAATAAGTATGAAAGTGTGTAGGTTTTGGTAGAAAAATCTGGGGTTGTGATAGTGATTTACAGCTCTTTGCTCCCCCTGACCAATCTGAGATAGTTTATAAATGAAAGAATCAACATTCATTGGGATGTCCTTCCATAAATATGATTCCTCTTAATGAAGGCTCTAATAAGTCTTAAGTGGCAGTAAGTTCTAAATTTACTTGATATATCTTGATGGCAGCCATTCTGTATATCAAATGTCATAAGCTTTTGTAGTCAGCTCAATTCAAGGATATTGAGAAACCAGACAAGGATACATGCATGAGTAGGAGATCATCCCTTCAATACAGAGCCTGTCCTGTGTGGTACACCTGGGCAAGGCCAAGATTTTTCCTTAAGATTTATTTTTTCCATATGATTTCATGTATTTGTGAAATCTAAAAACAAAACAAAATAAAATGAACACAAAAGAGCAGTAGACTCAGACACTGCAAAGTGACTGGGAGTTACCATGAGGGAGGGGTTTGGAAGGGAGTGGGGATAAAAGGGCACAAAAATTCTCATTCATAATATAAGTTGGTTATAAGGATGATAGTACAGCATGGAGAATATATCCAACGATACTGTAACATCTTCCTATGTTGATAGATAATAACTGTACTAGTGGGACTGAGAATTTAATAATATGGGTAACTGTTAAACCACTGTGTTGTGTACTTCAAACCAATATAAGATTGTATATCAATGATACTTCAATTAAAAAATCATAAAGCAAAAAAAAGATTTAGTTTGGTTTCATTTCAATACACATATAAGAGAATAATCCAGCACCAAAGCTATCAGCTAAATCATAAGGCATGTCCTCAGTAATTTTAGCCCCCAAAATTATAAAACCAGGTTTAACCAAATGCTTCTTCCTCTGCCCTTGGCCAATAATCTCTACCCCCCACTTATGAACACACACACACACACACATACACACAAACTTTCAGTGAAACATTGTCTCAAGCTAACTCTGGTATATCCTTTGAGATGCAATCATTGTAAAATAAATAGTAATTGAAGGCATTGACTGGCCATATAGAACAGTTAACTATAAAGCAACTGAAGTTGGATGGGCAGCTATCATAAAGATAACTATTTAATTTTTGAAGAATTGATCTGTAGTTCTTCTTTCTTTCTTATAATTAGATTACAGGGCCAGCTGTCTATTTAGATCATTGCTAGTGTCTTACAATAAAATCATGTCATCTACATATATGAGATTGTTTCTCTTTCAGTGGCCTCCCATCCTGCTCATTCAAACAAGAAATAAGTGAAGTATTTGTTGGTGAAGAAACGTATATAAAATATGAAAGTTCGTTTCAAAGAAAACAATTTAATGTTTTTGTTTCTCATGATGGTTGCTCTCCACCTGCAGTATATTCAAATTATGTATGAACCACCTTTTCAGCTGCAGAAGGTTTACTTCTGAATGGTTTCATAAGTCTCTTTCAATTGCTTTTGGTAAATAAAGCATTATTAAGTTTTCTAATGTAGTTACGAAATGTGTAGCTCTCCCCTTAAACCACATTAAAAATGAACAGCATGTATCTCCTAACACTCAAACCAAATGTGTCTGTGAGCTGTGAAAAATATTTACTGAGGTGACATCCAATATCAACAGGTCCTTTTATGAAAGAAACACTGGTTAAATAGAATATTTATGAATAATTACTCAAATCTTGATTTAAACCAAATCTAGTCCATTATAAATACTTAATTGAAATGCCCTAATGGTATTTATTATTTAAGGAAATCTTAGTGAAAAGACCTCTAAAGCAAAGTGAATCATGAACCAATCAAGTATTTCTGAAGCATTTAGAATGTTTGATTCTATGCTGAAAAAGACATGATCTTTCTATCTTTCAAGTGGCTGTAATGACTGTGGGGGAGAATGACCACAGAATGATCTGGGTAGTGAGAAAAGCATTGGCTTGGAGGTGAGAGACTGAATAATCTTAGACCAATTTGTCTTTCTGAGCCTTGACTTCATTACCTACAAACTGAGTCCATTAATAAATGATCTCCAAAGTTTCTTCCAGCTCTGACAAGTCTTTGATTCTAGGACACAGAAATGAAACCCAAAATGTAACATAATATTGTACAGGCCGTCCCCAACTTAGGAACTGGATCAACTCCAAAAAGTCAATTGTTTGGAACACAGAATGTATTTTCCCACAGAGACTGTGGTACAAATTGTGGTTGAATTCCCAGATCAGTCTGCAAAATCAATCTAAGCCTTAATGTAACTGTAAAAGGGTATCCATGGTAATATGGACTCCAATCACCAATTATAACAAAGTTTATAGGCAAAAGCCGTTGAGGATTCTAATTTAGCACAACAGAAAACATCTCTCAGTATTTTCCACTACCCTGAGCGATAGGCATGAAGACAATTCTAGTTCTAATTCACAGGCAGACCTGGGCCTTAGATGTGAAATAAAGGTTTGGCAGGCAGCTTGGAGAGTGAGGGAGACTCTGAAACCTCTGATCCCATAAGAGGGGTGGGCTGAGGACAGTTCAAGGCGTCTAGGGATTTGGTTGCCAGGGAGCACTTTGGCTCCAAACCAAAGCAAATGTAAGGTCAGAAGGAAAAAAGGGTTTTAACATATGTGCTGGGAACTTTTTAAAAAGACACAATTAATTTTGATCTCACTCACTTGGTAGCTTGGGAAGTTAAGGTCTATGAAATTTAAATTGTATGATTTAATAGCAAAACTAGGACTTGAATTTGGAACTTCTGATTCTTAGCTCAGATCTCTCTCTCTCTCTCTCCCTGCACCCACCCTCCCTCTCTCTCATTTTTGCTTGAAAGCTATTGAATTGTGCAAGAACCTACTCTTTTCATCCCCTCCCCTCCCTGTGCAAGAATCCCATAGAACCCTGCACCTCCATGCCAATTCTCATCCTATTTTTCATCCTCTGGCCTTGCAGGACAGCCTGGTCAACAATCAGCACAGCAGTCTCCTCTTTTGTCCCAATATGTTTTATCAGTGCCAGCAGCTCAAAGTACCACTTTCTAGTTGCTAAAAAGAGGTTTCTCTGACCCCTTGTATTCCAGTCCAAGTTTGAACAAAGTACCCAGAGAATGTGACTGAGTAATCCCCGATCCAGGTAACATTAGGGTATTTCTGAGTGTGATGCTTCTTTTAAGACAGAGCCCAAATTGGCCAGGACAGCCAGGATCCCAAGGCCCAAGTGACAGGCATTGCTTTTTTATCAGAAAGAAGACTTCTGGCTGGAGGTTCCTAAGTGTACTGTGTGCTGGGAATTTTTACTGATATTATCACATTTAATCCCCCTGAAAATCCTGTGAGTAGATATTTTCCCTTTTATAGAGTTAGGGATGAAGGCTGGGAGAACCAGGTGGTGTGACTTAGAAGTCGGGGCTAGTTGGGTGACCAGCCCTGGGACACAATGTGAGAGAGAGTGGGACCGAGTGAGTAGAGGGGTGGGCTGGGTCCGTGGCTGTAATGGCTTTGATGGCAGGGACAGTTAGTAGCTCACAGCACGATAGGAGCCAGCAGAAAGTAGGTGATTTCACAGTGGGGCGGAGTCTTCAGGAATGAGAGGGAAGGAGGGGCCATTCTCAGATTCTCAGCTACAGCCAAGGAAAGGGTGGTAATGCCTGCCCCTCACATCTGAGAGGGCTCCCAGACCAGACAGTCACACATAAGCAACCCCGACTTACCCCTATTCTCATGCCAGGTCTGGAGTACTAGTGTCCAGGAGTGTGGTTCAAAGGGAGAGAGCAATGAGATCAGGAATGTCCTTAATAAAGCATTGAAAGTGAGGGATGAGAACAGGGTTGTGAAGGATTGTGGAGTGCATTTTAGTGCCTTTCAAATGGCTGTGTGCTTGCTGTCAGAATCATCTAGGGAGCTTTCTCAAAATACCAATGTTTGATTTCTCCTCCTCCCATCAAAGAAGTTCTAATTCTCAGCTTTGGGTGAGTGGATGAGGATGTATTTTGAAACAATGCCCTGGGGAATTTTGCTGGGACTCATGAATCTCTTCTCCACTGGTCACTGTACAGATCTCAAAAAACAAAACAAAGCTTGTTAAAGGGATTGACTCAGGTAGATGAGCCAGGGAAGGACTCTTCAGATGAAGGGATTGTTTCTGGTGAAGTTTGCAAAAGTGTTAGGAGGCAGGAATGCCTGGGGGCAAAAGGTGCACAGCAGGAGTGGTAGGCAGTAGGGTGGGATTATTAGGATGGGCAGTCAAAGAGGATCTGGAATGCTGGGCAGAAGAGTGAAACCTGATGCTGTTTGAAACAGGAAAATATTCGTGTATTCACTTGTTCAATCAATGTGGATTGAGCACCTACTCTATGCCAGCCCTTGTGTTATATGCCAGAGACACAGCAGAGAAGAATGTCAAGTCCTTTCCCGGTTGAGTTTATTTCTGGAAGGGAGGTATAGGTGATCAATCCATCCCAGTTTGCCTGGAACTTTCTGGGGTTTAGCACTGAAAGTCCTTTGGCTCAGAACCAAGGGGCAAACCAAGATGGTTAGTTGCCTAGGAGGTGTTCTGTGAGTGCATGGTGTGTTTGGTGTTAAGGGCCTTAAAGAAAGATAAAGCAGGGTAAGAGGCTGGGGATAAAGAAGAATGCTATTTTTAGATAGGATGGCCAGGGAAGATTTCTTCGAGAACATATCAAATGAGTGGCAATCTGAATAAAATGAGAGTGAGGGCCATGTAGATATCTCAGGGTGGGTTGGACAGGGTTATTTCTAGCAGATGAAAGTACTATGTAAGGACCCCGAGGTAGAAATATGCGTGTCATAGATAAAGAACATCATGTTGGCAGAGGAGATGAGAGGAAGGGTCAGAAGCAGAAAAGAGGGACATGTTGAAGTCACAGGATTATATTGTGAGTGTGATGGGAGCCGCTGGCAGGTTGAGAGAAGAAGCATGACAAGTCAGTGGGAAGCTGGGGGAGAATGAGAGTGGAAATAGGAAGAATCTTCATTAGGAAGTCTTGAAGGGTTCTATTTCAAAAGGTTTGATCAGAGAAAAGGGCAGGAGACAATGCCTTTCAAGTAAAAGCCTGGTATCACATCCGCCTGGGCAGGATTGGGCTGACCCGGGCTGTGCTACAGTCACAGTACTGAGAATTGACGGGAGGAAGCATCTGGAGCTACCTTGGAGGTGGGATTAACAGAAGGTGGTGGCACAGGATGTGCAGGGGGATGAAGGAGAGCGATCCATCAGAGATGAAGTCAAGATCATCTTTCCCGTGCTAGTTTTCCAAGTCTGAATTTCTCCTTCAATTGTCATGATCCAAATTTCATGGAAGAAAAGAATGTGTTATAATCTTTTCTACTAGAATGAGGAAGGTTGCCTGATAGAGTAGCAAGAGCAGGAATGTGGGATCATACAGACCAGGGCTCACACCCTGGCTCCACCACAGATAAACCACACCCCGGCAGCTCACCTAAGCTCTGGGGGTCGCAGTATCCCTGCCAGTAAAATAACAATAAAGATATCTGCCTGGCAGAGGGGGGAGCACTGAATGAGGTAACACTCATGAAGAACCTGGTTCAGGACATGGTGTCTCCTTGGTTTGGGTTCATTCTGTCCTCCATTTGTACCAGTGGAGTTCAACATGTATGCCTACACTGTTTGAGGAGTGATCAGTATTTTATATGTCATTTTGTGCTCTTTGCCCTCCTTGCCCTCTCCCCAAGCCTGCTCATGCTATAAACTCATTTCTGTGTTTCGGTGGGGCCCATTCTCATCATTTGGTCCCTCTCCTTCATCCCCACTGGTTCTGCCTCTGTTCAGATCTGTCTTTCCTTTCATCTGGACAGTTGCAGAAACCTCCCAATTGATCTCCCCATCATCCAACCCACATTCTTACATCCTTCAGGTACTCAACATCATCTTCAGGATGAAATCTGAACACCGAGCAGGGCTTTCCACAATCCATGCTGCCTTTGACTTTCCATACACTCTGCTCCATGATTTACCCCATTCTTGGTTTACCCCTGCTCTCCATTCGCTACCCCTACAAGCCCACGGTTTTATTCTTAGTGGTCCCATGGTACTTTGTACCTTCTGCTACTTATTTCCCTATTATTTCTATGTTAATTGACCAAGGTATTTGGTGCAGGGGTTCAGAGCCACCCAATCCCCTTTCCAATCTCAGCTGAGTCTAATGATTAGGGATTCATTAAATAAATGATGACACATCCTAACACTGGAATGTGACAACCTCAAGCAAGTTACCTCACCATTTTGCTTCAGGGATAATAATGATGTCCACCTCATAGTGTTGTTGTATTAAGAGTTAATATATCCAAAGCACTTAAATAGTACCTTCTACATAGTAAACCCTCAAGAAATATTGCCTATAATTACTACACCCATCTCCCTGAGTTGGAGTTCCTTTAAGGATGAGACTAGATCTAACTCTCTTTTTTAAAATCTTCTGTCTCCTATTAATAAACACTCAAATGTTTGTTGAACAAAGATGTAAGTAAATCTTCTTTTAATGACTTCATTCTCCCTTTTACTTAGCTATTTTTTGACTGTAACATTTGGATTCTGTCCAAGCTTTTCTTAACAAAAATACCATTGTTAATATTGTAAACTTTTGATTTTCATTTCCATTCTTAACTTGGAGTATATTTCCCAAAGTGGAATTATCAGTTAATGATAGAACAATTTTCTAGCTCTTTACACATACTCATAGATTGTTCTTCAGTAAGATTTGTCCAATGACTACTTAAATGCCCAAATATGGGAAACTTGTTAAACAATGGTATTTTTTGTAGCAGAATATTATGCAGCCATTAAATATCATGTTTCTCCATAGTTTAGCCATTATGGGGTTTTTTATCATTCCCATTTATTTTTGTTGGTTTAATAGGTGGGTAGTGATCCATTAATGTCATTTTAATTTGCACTTTTAATGAGGCTCTTTATTTTTCCTAATGGTGAGTTACTATACTTATAATCAAATGTGCAAACTTTTGGCTCATTTTCCTTGATTATGTATGGAATATAATTGAATACTGACCAAATATATTTGAATCTATATATCTGTATCAATTTCTATCAGTATATCTTGGATAGGAAGATTCTATTGTTTGTATTTAGCATAGGTATTTTCTTCATTGTGTGCTTTCCTTTAATTATATGTTTTATGTTCTGATATGTTTATTTACTTGAATTCATCTGTTTTGTCTCTGCCAATGGCATCTGTTAAGTAAAATAGTAGAATGGCAGGGCTTGGAGGAACTTCGGTGCCATGGCCCTTATTCTCTTGAAGATGAGGAATCAGAGGGTTCAAGAATCTGACTTACCTAATGCTACAAAACTGTCATATTTTTAGTAGCTAAAAACAAATATTTAAATTTTCTAGTTTTAAAAAATATAACCCAGATATTCTGGTATGGAATGGGATTTGCTTGAGCCATGGGACATGTAAATGTAATGTTTAAACTACTCAGAGCATGGGAAGAAACATTTGTTTAATACCTTCTGCTGAATACATATGGTATGATGTGTTTGTGTATGTGCGGCGTGTGTCTGAGAGTGGTAAGAAAGCAAGCCAGAGAGAGGGAGACACATGCATAGTCACACATACACGCAGCGAAAACCCTTGACTATTCTCAAAAGTGTCTTCTACACAGCAGTCCATTTGTTCTGATTTGTGTCTACAATGACTATCACAGGTTTTCCCCAAATGGTGAAAAATTAGAAATAATTTAAATGCCTAATGATTAGATTCATTTAACTGTGTTGCTCCCACATAGTGGAATACTCTGAAGCATTACAAATGATGTTGTGGAAGAATATTTACTGACATAATTAGATAAACATATCTATTGTTAAGTTAAAAAATGGACTATGTTTAAAGAAGACCTAAATAAGTGGAGCTATATATCATATTCATAAATTAGAAAGCTCACTATTAAGATATCAATCTTCTCCAAATTAATCTGTGGATTCAATGCACTCCTAATAAAAATCTCAACTACTTTTTTCTTGCCAGGGGGGAGGTGGTCAAGATTGATAAGCTGGCTTTAAAACATATATGGAATACAAAGGATCTAAAAGAGGCAAGACAAAATTGAAGAAAAAAAGCAACGTTTGTGGCTTATACAATCAGATTAAAATATTTAATGTAAAATTACAGTAATTAAGATACTTTGGTATTGATATAAGAATAGATAAACCAAGAGAAGAGAGTATAGATCCAGAAACAGACTCACATATATATGGTGGGGGAAAAATGGTCTTTTCAAGAAACAATTCTTGGGCAATGGATATTCTTATGGGAACAAAAAGAAAGGGATTTGATCTCTACTTCATACCATACTTAAAAAGTAAACTTGAAATGGGTCAGACCTAAATAGCAAAACAATAAAGCTTCTGAAGAAAACATGGGAAACTATCTTCATGACCTTAGGTCAGTTAAACACTTCCCAAACAGTATACAAAAATATGTTAAACATAAAAGGAAAGATTGATCAATTGGACTTCATTAAAATTAAGTTTTGTGAAAGGGCAAGTCACAGACTAAGAATCCAAATCCTATAAAACAATAAGAAAAAGGCGAACAACCCAGTTTAAAAATGGCCAGGAGCGAATGTCCAAATGTCCAATAAATGTCTGAAAAAGTGCTTAACATTATTAGTCACCAGGGAAATGCAAATGAAAACCACAATAAGACACCAACCCACAATGGCTAAAATTAAAAAGACAGAAAATATCAAGTGTCGATGAGGATATATACTGTAACTCTCACACACTGCTGATGGGAAAGAAAATAGTCAATGAGTTTAGAAAATTGGCACATCTACGAAAGCCAGATCCAAGGTTACCCTATGACTCAGTGATTCCATTCCTCGGTATATACCAACAGAAATGAGTGTGTATGAACACTAAGAGATACCAACAAACTGTTCATGGCAGCCTTATTTTTAATAACCAAACTTTGTAATAAGCTAAATACCCCTCAAAAGGGGAATCGATATGTAAATTATAGTGTACTCATATGGTGGAATTTTACACAGGAAAAACAAAAAGCCAATCTACTGCTGCATGTAGCAACATGGATGAATCTCACAAACACTATGAATGAGAAAAAGAAGGCATAAAAAGTATCTACTGTACAGTTCCACTTGGATGAAAGTAAAAAACACAACACTAATCAAAAGATAAAAATTAGAATAGATTTTACCCCTGGGGCATAGGGATAGTGACTGGGAAGGGGCAGGTAAGAACTTTTCTGGGGTGCCAGTGTCCTTTATGTTGATCTATGTGATGGTCGAACAAGTATATACTTACATGAAAGTGTATCAAAATGTATATTTAAGATTAATATGATATATATATATGTATATATATAATATAATATGATACCTCAAGAGCATTACAGGGAATTGTAATTTTCTGTTTGCTGTGTGTTCAAAATGTTCTCTTTCTCTCAGCTATATTTTCCAGAAAAGTCTAAAATGAAGACATGATAAATTGAAATGAGAGCAAAATAGAATAGAGCTGAATCTCAGGTACCTACTATCCAAATTTAGTGCTCTGAGCCCTGGACTTGGATAAAAATAGTTCAGAGCCTTGCCAGCCGCTGACCTGGGAGCTGGGCAGTGTTCATCAGAAACCAGTGCACGAGTGAAATGGGGCGGAGCCAAGTGGAGTGCTGCGGGTCTGATGAGTGCAGGCTGTTTAAGGACGCACTTGTCATCAGCGACCTGGCTCTTTCTCCCACTGCAGGCCAACAGCAGAGTGTAGGCTCACAGTTTATTGAGAAGTGGAAATGAGAGAAAGGAACAAGAATCCATACTGATTAGAAAAGAAGAGGTCCAGCTCTGGGAAGGACATTGGACATAAAGGCTGTCCGAGTAACTAAACCCTGGCTAATCCCAGGGTATACCTTCCTTTTCTCATCACCCAGGTTGGACTTTTAATTTTTGTTTTTGCAAAAATATATTCATTTTTGGACAACTCAGTTTTAAATGTTATGCTTAAGTTTGAAGAAACGAATTGCAGACTTGTTCAGACTGTAGTGATGAAAAGTTCCCTCAGTGGTTTTGTTGCTGAATCAGCCAAGCTTGAAGAATTAACTTCACTTAACGTCTTCCTCCTTTAATGTGCCCGTCTTAAGTGCAGGCATGACTAATGTAATTATCCGTGTCACAGGAATGTTTTGAGATTTAATTAATGTTTCTAGCCCACTCTGAAATATTCAGATGAAGAGAGAGTTGATAGGAATGGTGCTATTCTGTTCTACTTACAAATTCTGACAAGTTGCAAAGCATGGTGGGTGGTACTGTACTTCCAAACATACCAGCGTGATACCTCCAAGATTCCAGCTGATTTAACTAGAACCACCATCAGCATCACTCTGCTGAAACCAACTACGTTTTGTTCGTTTTTTGAAGGAAGAGGTAAATAACAAGGGTAATTAATAACAAGTGACAACATTCAGGGAGATGACTTTAAACAAGTTGGTATGTTGCTGTTAGTAGACAGAGCACTTTTAGAGTCAAGGCAAGAGGCAGTCCAGTTTCAGGACAGGGCAACTATGTGCCAAAATCTGAGATCAAACGGAGGCTTCAAGCCAAACATGTGGGTGCCACTAGAAACCTTCCTAAAAACAAATCTATACTTTTGCATGATTTGGAATTGGCTTAGGATACTGTCTGTTCCATCCTGGAGAGTCAGAAACCCTGAAATATTGTCAAGGAAAAACCATATGGGAGATGCTACTAAGACTCTGTCAAGGGCTCAGGCTCCCTTTCTGCATATAGTAACCAGCAAACTTGGTTTTGCTTGATTAAAAAAAACTGAATCTCAGACCAAACAGGAGTGTGGTGGGCTGAATGATGACAATGAAGGTGAGGACAGGAATGGTGGTAATGATGATAAGAGCAAGTGCATATGGAGTGCTTGCTCAGTGCCAGATGCTGTTCTAAGGGCTTTACATGTCTTGATTCATTTGATCTGGGCAATAACCCTAGAAGATAAGACCTATTATTATCCCTGTTTTACAGACAAATAACTGAGGCTTGGAGAAGTTAAGTAGCTAACTTGTCTAAGGTTGTAGAGCTTAGCAGCTAGCAGTGGTTTTCAAAACATTAGTGTACTTACAGTCCCCCAGAAAACTAGTTAAAATTAATATTCTCAGCCCACAACTAGAGATTATGGTTCAGGAGTATGGGACAGGGCCTAAAAATACATTTTAAAATAAATATCCATTGTAACTTTACTCTAGGTGGTCTTTAAACGACCTTTTGGGAAACAGTGGCTGACCCAGAGCTAGAAAAATGAGAGTCTGGGAATAAAAATTTGCCAGTGTTTCTCTAGGAATGGCCTTCCCTCTTTAGCTAAATAATAAACCATTTACCCACCTGGGGCTGTATGTCCTTGTAGTGAAAAATGACTGTATCAGGCTGCCATTACTTAAGAAAAATAGCCCTTCAAAATACCCAGGTTAATTTTGTGAGCTTCCATATTTAACATTTAACTTTCTTTAATTTGATGTTTTAACATCACTTTAATTTGATGTTTTAAATAGATTTTCCTACCAGGAAGAGTATGTACTGATCAACAGACATGAATTTCAGCCAGTAGTTATAACCTGAGAAGTAATGAGTAAATGGCATTGTACTTTAATAATCAGTCTATTATAACTGTGATTAATGTGAATCAATTACACAGGGCCAGCCCTCTCCCTAATGAGCTGAGGACAATGAGTTTATGAACCTGCAAACCTCAGGGCCAAAAATATATTTTGAGGCCTCATTTATTCTTTCCTTAGTATACATACATCACTGAGCTAGAAGACACATTTTCAGACCCAGAATCCTGATATCTCAGTCTCTCCAAATGGGTAAGTTTATCATGTCTAATAAAACAGTTCATAAGAAATCCTTCATCTAGGTCCTACTCTTCCATTGTTGGCTTTAAACATCTGTGACCTCTGAGATATTGAAAGACATGGTGATGAGTTTTTAACATTCTTGCCCTTTCGCTCTTCTCAAATGCCATTTGTCTGATTTGGAAAATGGTATAACCTGGTAAATCTGGAAAAGACACACAAATGAGCATGGCCAGAGACATGTTATAGGTACCGGACTAACCTATACTGCACACCACCTTTCCTTATGATACATTTTTAAAATAGAGACAGGGTAAAGCAGTTACAGTTCCCATAGTCCCTCCAAATGAGGGAATTATCAAGGTATTTGCTTCTGTGCACATTCCACATCCTATGCTCTGGACGGAAGACTTGGTCTTAATTTCACTTCCTCCCTCCCAGCCTCTCTATGGCCGCATTAGCCTTCTTTCTCTTTCCACACTTGCTAAGCCCGCCCTCCCTATGGGCCTTTGTTCCAGACCTCCTCTACCTGTAATATTTTTATCCTCATCTTCCTACAATTGGCTTACTATTGTTCAGGTCTCAGCTTAAATGCTGCCCTTCAGAGAGGCCTTTGCTGACGACCCCCATCTAAAGTAGTCACAATTACAGTATTCATTTAATTTCTGTATAGCATTTACCAATTGCTAATTTTTTTCTTGCTAATTTTTTTTATAGTCTGTCTCTCCCAACTAAAATTTAAGCTTCTTTCAGTCAAGAAACTTCTATTATCGTATTTCTACTGCTATATCTACAGTGTCAAAAACTATGCCCCACGCAGAAGAGATGTTTAGGGAGGAAAAAAAAGGACCACAGTGGAGAACATTTCTGGTCTGAGGCTGATTCTGATTGTTGAAGACATCCAACAAGCAGTTTCTTTGCTCAAGTCAAATATTTTTATCCACTTTCTTTGGAAACAAATCGGAGATCTTAAAGCTGTGTTGAGTTTATTGCATAAGACTAACAGTCGTTAAAAAAACAGTTGAGTTATACTGTGTCTTCAGTAGATATTTGTCATTAGCTTTGTCTCATAAGTTACTACAAGGAAAAACTGCTTAAGTGCTTGAATTCAGGTAGTTAAGTTTCAAAGTATAGTAAAAACAATCATAAAAAATTTTTTCTTTCCAAAGAGCTCAAAAATACCTTGTTGGTAGTAACATAGTAAGGTGTCTTCCACCGAAGCCTGGAACTAGGAGATGCGGTTGCCTTTTAAGCATTAAATCAGTAAGACACACACACACACACACACACACACACACACACTCCACACAAGATATGATAAATTCACCAAAGGGATAAACTGATAACCGTGTGTATAACTCAGGAGTTTGAAGACACTTAAAGTTCAGCCAAGCTGACCTGAGGGTAATCTCAGGATGGAAAGCCCCAGAATGTGATCATCAATTAACAACCATAAAGATAATCAATTATTTGGAGAAAACCTGGATGAACAGAGGCAGAGTGGGCAGAAGTGCTGTCAGCCTATAGCATGGAAAACCAAAGCCTAAGAAGTCAGATGTTGGTAACACCTTTCCAAATACTGTTGAGGGGAGAAAGGGGCTTGGTCCTTGAGCTGTCAGGTCTCTTGGCAAATGAATCCTTTGATAAATCATCTACCCATCTCTCCTTACTCAGATTTTGTGCTCTGAATACAGAATTTAAGTCACTTTGCCCTCTGTCCCCAGGGAGCAAATGCTCTGATGTGCTGATGTGAGGATCCATCTGCTAGTTGGTTGTATTTATCATTAAATGGAATAAATTTGAATTTTGGCTATTCAGCAATGCCTGTGAGTTTGAGTCAGTGTGACTCTATCCCTGAGATAAAGTTTTAGAGCATGCAGTATTGGCCCCATACTGCATGGCATAGACTACATCAAAACTTACATTGCCTGTGACAGGCTGGCTCTGAGAAGACAAGGACCGACACTGACCTAAGCTCAGGTCCCTCTCTCAAGTTCATCCATCATGTAACCCATGACTTCCTGAGGGGAGTGAGGGAAAGATGAGAGGCCAGGAGTGCATTCTAGCTGGATCCATCTGCAAGAACCCGTAGGCCCCCCAGAGGAGCAATGGAAACTCTGGTCCACAGCTTGACAAACTTTTTGTATAAAGGGCCAGATAAATTCATTAGGCTTAGCTAGCCGAGAGGATTTGCTCAAGATGGGAACAGGGGCCAGAAGGGATGGACAAAAGCTATTCCCTCCCAGAACACTTGGGAGAACAAGGGTTATCAGCACTCAAGTGTAGGGAGGGGCAGGGCAAGATGGGACTTTTTAGAGAAAGCCTAGGAGAAAATGCCCTTGGCCAGGGAAGAGATGAGCTCAGGTAATTGGGGGAAAGTACCAAATCAAAGGGGTCTCTGAGACGACTCATCTCAGTCTCTAAGCTATACACCCACCGCTCTGTGGGTCTGTAACTGCCTGGCTCTCCTGGGCCCTGTAGGCTCTCTACCATTCAGCTGGGTCAGGGGAGCTGCCCCAGGACTTTGGATAACACACCTAAATTGCACCCAGTGAATGAATGGGCATTGTTTTGAAACCGGATACTCCAGCTACAACTAAATCTCTGTTTCCTTGAGTGGAGGAACAAGACGTCCTGCAAGAACCCAATTTAACCAACTTTACTGTTTGTTTTTGGGGTGAATATAATAGACAACCAGGATATACTTTTTTCCATTATAGCTTTTTATTATATATTTCATTCTTTGGAATTTAAATCACTTAAAATTTTTATTTATTTAAACTCAAAATATGCAGCTGTACAGATTAGTGTAATTGACCAGAAGGTGAGCCGGGATTACACAGCAGTTGGGGATTTGGTGAGAGAAATGTAAATGAGCTTGAGCTCCAGGTTCTAATCTCCTCTTACTATTCTACTGCAGTGATTCTCAAATGCTGCAACGGATGGGGTGGCTGTAGTTGGAAAAGCTCTTATTCCTCCATCCCCTCACTTTAAATTTACTCCTTCATCTCATCTTGTTTGGGGTCTTCTAGAAAGCCCTTCAAACAAATCAAAACAAAACAAAACAAACATGAGTTTTACTACACAAGCTGGAGAATGGTTCTGCTCATTTAGAAGTGGTCAGTAGACGAACAGAATGATCCTGAATCAGCAAATCCCATGAGCTTGAGTGATGCAAACCAGGAGACGGTGGCAGGGATCAGCCTCATTCACTGACAAGAAGCTGCCCAATAAATCACAAGATCAAACCATTTTAAGGCCTCTCTTTTCTAAAATAGAAGACAAGAGTGTGCCACACTCATATGCATTCTGAAAGCATCAAAGACCAGTGAATCCTTCTAGAATTTGAATCCGTGGCAAGCAAGTAACTTGAGTAAGATGACAAAACCATTCTCCACCAAATGAGAGTGGATTGTAAGGTTACCACATCCTTAAAACATACCAACATCTCTCTCCCCCAGAGGATAAAATGTAACTGTGGGGCTTAGGTAGGTTAATAACATCAGGCAAACATTAAGAGGAGCCTGGAAGAGACTGACTGATAGCTTTTAAACACCTTATCTGAAATAACATAAAACCTAGAGCCATCAACTAGAATCATAAATTTTTTAGTTTGAATGGACTCTAGAGAAATTAGCCAGATGAAGAAACTGAACCCCACCTTTGGACTCAAAATCTGTGGGCTGGCTTGGACCAGGAGCCTCTTGCAGACCTAGCATAGCGCATATCATATGGTATTCCCACTGTCTGAATCCTCTGCACTGGGCCCCTTGACCACAGGACTGTATTCTTTATCTTTGAATTGCTAACATCTAGCACGGTGTCTGGCACTTAGTAAGTGTCCAAATAATGCTTGTTAAGCCAATCAAGAGAAGCAAGAGTATGAATCTTAGGGCAACAGGAAGAAAACATTCAGAGGAAAAACCCTTCTCTGATCTCCCGGGGCAACATTACCTTAAAAAAGCAAAAGGGAGCTTAACCTCAGGGTGCCTTTTTTTAAGGGAACACCCCAAGTCACAGGTAAGCATTTGCTAAACTGCCCAGAGCTATTAACAGCATGAATTGCTTGTTTTGTTTTATTGGAGTATTAGAACGAGTTCACTCACAGTTAAGTCCCTGCTTTGATTACAGCAGAAAAAAATATTGGGCAGATAAGTGACTTTCATTCAAGTATTTCAGAAGTGTTTTACTTTTGAAGTCTGAAGTATTAAGGATAGATAAACAACATTATTTGAAGTTAAAAGTACAGTTTAGAGATTCATGGAAAATGATTAAATGTAATTCTGTCTCCCTAATGATTATAATGGTTCATCAGATTTAGTAATCATTTGAAACAATCATATCTTTTCTGTATCTAAATTATTTGGCTCTTTTCTCTGAAAAGACTAAAAATATAGTGAACCCTGAATTTCACTAGCACAAAGAATTGTGCATTGCATATTTATAAGCCAACACAAGACAAAAGGAAGCAATAAAGAATTAAACATTACATTCTCTTAAGAAATGTTTTCTTTCAGTATTACATAAATTTCTTTGTGCTTTTCCATTTTCTTTTTGAAACCAAGTAACCCTATGACATTTCAAAGTGAAATAACTACACACACAATTTTTATGTAGAGGTTAGGATGACTTTTTTTTTAGAACCAAGTATAATTAACCATGAACAGCATATTATTCATTGTCCTATGACCTTTGTTATTTAATTTCATATTCTGAAAATGTTTGCTTCTAAATTTAGCCAGGAAAATGAGGGAATGTCATAGTTGCTTTGCTGGCTGAATGTTCCAGAGGATTATAACTAGAGGAATTTTCAAATGTGGATGTTTGAAAAATATATTGTTTGTGTGCTTTGGCAGGTGAAAAGTTTAATAAAGCCCAGCAATTTGGATTTACAGAAAGACTCCCCAACCAAAGTTCTTAAAAATTCTAAGTAACTGTAAGGACAGGGCCTGGTGGGGCCAAGGAGAAGAGGACTGCCAGGGCTACTGATGTCCCTGAAAACACCCCCTACCCTTGCCGTCTTCCTCTCCTATTGCCTGCAGAGACCATGATGTGACTGGTCTAGATATGGAGTTCAAAAAAAATTTTTTTTAAGTTGTGCAATCTCTTCTTCCAAACCAAAACAAAAAGAACAAAACCTATGCTACCCATCAGGCATACCCATCAGACTTGCTGTGGCTGATCTGTGGTCTGGGGGTAGAGGTCAGGGGACCTCAGTGGAACATAGGGCTGCATGGGGTAATGGGTGGAATTTTGGAATCTCTGCTCCGGTGAGCCACCCCCAGAAGTCAGGTCACTGTCCCTGCTCTGGCATGGCTGCTGCTGCCCAGGCCAGAGCTACATGCATGCTGGTACAAGTGCCCACTGCTTGGTGCCCACCTGAGAGGGCCCCTGGGCCCAAAATCCAGCCCTGGATCCTCTTGCCAAAACCAGCTCCCTGGCCCAGGGCTGCTTCTGCAAGGAGGAAAGGGGCCTTTTGGTTTCAACTGTCTAAAGGGGATGTGGTTTTCTTATTAGCACAAAAGTCTAAGGTGTAGTAAGGTCCAGGCCCAAGGCTGCGGATGTTCCTGAGAGAGCTTCTGACCCAACTCCGGTCCCAATCTTCCTGGCCTGCAGGTCCTGGGCTTGTAGCTCTCCTGCTAAGGTGAGGAGCCCCAGGATCAGCACCAAAGAGCAGTGTCTCCCTTGCAGTCCAGTCCTAAGGGAGAGGCTCTCAGCTTGGAAGCTTGGCCTCTGGGGTCTTGGGAAGCGGGGCCCTGAGTGGCCTCCTCGGCCTGCACTGGGAAGCCTTTGTGCCCGGGCCCTTTCCTGCTTTGGTCTGCAGCACTGGGGTGGACGGGCTGCTTACTGCCTCTCTTCCTCCACTGACTCCTTCACCACAAAGGAAAAGACTCATAAAACACCTCTATCTCCACGGTTATAGGGGCTTGATTAATTTCCCCTCTAAGGTGAATTTTAACTATGCTCATAGAAGTATAACCACCCAAAGGAACTCCTGGAATTTTTTGTTTTATTTTTGGAGAGAAAGGCAAGGATTTGGGCCTTCTCTGGAAATGCCCAACTCACTCCTTACATTTGCCTGGGTAACCTGACCCTTCAGGCAGCAGGCCAGACAGGGCACAACAGGAGGCCCACATACCCTGTGTCCACACGTCTAGAAAGTATAAGGAAAGTTAAAAAAAAAAAGGTAAGCAAAATGTGTTCCATCCTTCTGTCTTGACAAGTAATGACAAAATCCAAACACATTTATAAAGCAATGGTCTTTATATGATGAAAGGTAGCAAAGATCAAAGATGATTAAATTTAATTATTGCATATGCTTGGATGAGCTAGTGTGGTTTTATATGAGTAACAAAGACATAAATAATTCATAAACTATTAATTTATTCCACAACATTTATTTTATTTTTTTCATTTCAGCAAAATCACTAGATATGCTATAACAAAGATTTTCATATAATTGTGTTTGACAATAATAATATAGCAGATTAAAAGTAGAGTGTAACTTATTCAAAATGTTTAAAATTTGAGCATATTTTTATCAAAAAGGTAAATTAAAGCAAATGAAAATTTTGAAATTATACTTAGTTTATTTTTGAAAAGTTATTGTTTAAAAATACTTATATTCTCCGTTACTATTAAAAAATGAATATACCCACATTTTAAATAAAAATTATTTAAATATAACCAAACTTTTAAGTTTAACTCTTTGAGTATTTGATTAAAACTCATTAAATATATTTACAAAAATTAAATAATTGCAAACCTAGAGTTTAACATCCATCTACTTGTCAATATAAAGAGTCACTATTATGTTTCGTGTACACTATACTATCTCTGTGTACTTCCACTTTAAGGGAAATATGAATAGTTTGATATTACAATACCCTCAGTCACTGGGTGCACCTGTTGTGAATACCATCTAATGCTCAGGCGCCTCCAGTACTGTGAGATGGAACAGAAAGAGAAGCAAGGAAAAGGATGCTTAGCACTCCCAGTAACGGTACTTCCTTATGCAAGAATCTGTTGCATTCGTATTCTTTGTGAGGAAGGACTTGACAACTTAATTATTTTGTCTTTTCTTACTTAAGAGCTGCCACCATTCAAAATCTTTCCAAAGCAGTTTTTATTTCTAATATAGGCAGCAACAGAACCCACAAACCTTCTTCTGTTTTGAAGACAGAGGGACAGCAAGGTGCAGGTGTGTTTCTGTGAGTTAGGCGGGTGTTATCTCAGGAGGAAATGTTTAGGGTTATGGGCTGCACTGGCCAGCAAGGAGTTCTGGATCCTGAGGGCCCCAGGCACCCATATGTCCTTCAATCAGTTTAGCGTGTGTGGTAAATGTGGAGTGAAGGTCAGGGGTCTCTGTTGTCTGGGCCTCAGGGTGATGCTATCTGGAAGTTTAGGAGAAATCATCCAAAAAATACCCTCTGGAGTTAGAATTCAGAAGCAGTTGTTTACATGGTAGAGATCCTGCCTTAACTAACAAACTACAGTTATGCTAAAATTTTACCTCCCATTTTGCTGTGAGAATAGTTCTTTTTTTCTTTTTGTCTTCCTCTTTTCCTTC